>PVKA01016961.1:23010-46894 GCA_004027165.1 Ctenomys sociabilis | reverse complement strand
TGTGTGTGTGTGTGTGTGTACAGGGTCTACAGGGTCTCACTACATAGATATGACTCATAGTGATCCTCCTGTTTTCAGCCTCCCAAGTGCCGGGATGACAGGTTCGTGCCACCATGCCCACTCTCAATAGCTGTCTCAGTGTACCCCAATGGTGGGGCTGGCATGGCATGCTGGGGCTCAAACCTCAGGCACTGCACTCGGCCTAAGCAGGTGCTTTAGTGCACTGAGGAATCTGGCAGGCCCTTATTAAGTGGTCCTGGGAGTGACTTATTTTTGGGGGGAACATAAGCATTATCAGATCTTTCTCAATAAAAAACATTGTTTTCTTGGATTTGAAGTGAAATTCTGGTCATGTTCAAAATAAAATATAATTATTTTTAGAAGAGATACACAGGGTATGTTTAAAGTTATTTGGATTTATATATTATAAAGTAGTGCTTATTATCTAATTCCTTCAGTATGACTTATAATAGTGACTGTTGATTACTTACCCCAAGTCCCTGCAATATATGATTACTTATATTTAAGAGAGACAACCTGATCCAGCTCTCAACCATACTTGTGTGGCCAATGACAGTACCTGGGCTTGATGAAGAAAAGAACACATTTCTTTCTGTATTCACTCATTCTCACAAAGGAAAGCTGGTCTCAGTCCAGAGGAAGCAATGAGCTAATATAACTTCTAAAGTCCCCAACTCATAATTAACACAAGCAGGTCACAAAGGTACCACTTAGCCATTCTGGAAGATGGCCTAGCTTTCAGCCAGGCAGAGGTTCAGATACCCCAGGAATTTGGCTCAGCATCTTTTGCTGTAGCTCTGGGAAGCAACTAAATCGCATTCATCTTGATTTCTGCCAACAGTGATGCTGAAAGAGCACTGCAATTGTTTTAAAGCCTCTCTAGAGAAATCTCCTGCGGTGACCCATTCCTGAGCTTGAGAATAAAATGAAGGAAACTCAAAGCAGGAAGGCAAGTTGGCATTTGCGCATAAGCATCCTCATCTTACAGATTAAAAAGAAAACTAAGTTTCAGATAGTGTAGGCAGCGTATGCAAGGGTAGCAAGGGCCATGTGTTGTGGTCTACTTTCAGACAGACATTTGATGTGGTGCTATTTCCACCACCCCATTCTCCTACTAATGCGGTACATTTTCCAGCCATAATACTTTCCATTGAAAAACCTGGAGATTTTTTTCTTCTTTCTGTTTTTGTATTTTTTCCTAGTATCTCCCTTCAAAACTCATTTTTTCCCTTATGAGGAATTCAGGAAGTGCCACTCAATCAATGATGGTTTGGCTGATTATTTCAAACTGGGGGTGCTTGGGAATTGGCAGCTGTGATGTGCTGATTCTCCAAAAGGAATTCAACTGTCAGGAATACTCTTTCATGGATTCTCATTGACCAGGGAAAATTAAGTCAGGTCACAGGAGAGGATGCTGCAACTCCAAACCTTTCCCGGGCAGGTTCTGTTGCAGCTTGCCATCCCTTTCTGCTTTCCCTAATGGTACTTATCTCTCTTCAATTACCTACATCCCCTGAACCCCTTTCCTATGAGGCGGGCATATCAACTTCTAGGACCTCCCTTGAGCTTTGTGTTTTCAAGCAGATTTCTTATGATGCCTATGAGCACATAATAAATTTGCATATCTTTGCTGCTGTTAATGTGTCTCCTGGCACCTTATTCCATAGCCTTACTTACTGAATACTCGGAGGGTAGAGGGAAAGTTTTCTTTCCACTATCTGAGCACACTAACAGTAGCCTGTGCAATAACCTTAGGTTTAGTATCACTTTTTATCAACCAGAATGAAAACATACCCTTCTCTAAAGTAGAAAGCATAAAGGTGCGTAGTTCCTGCAGTAAGGACCTGGGCTGTCGCTCATCCTCAGACTGGAATTCACTTTTAGGGCTTTCTGCCCTATTTGGTAATTTCCCTCCAAAAGGCTAAATTCAAAGTGGGGCAGAAGAACAAAATGCAAAATCCGGAAATAAATCTGGACAGGTCAAGAAGTAAGAAAGAACCCAGAAAGACGTACTCCTTGGTGGATCAAACTGCATAAATTTTCTTGAGTTTCTATATCCTTCACATCATTTATATGGCTTTGCAATCTCACCATATAACTACTAAGAAAACGATATGCAATGTATTAATTATTGAAACTGCCCTACCAAGTAGATTTGAAACTGTCGTATTGCTATTTGTTTTTCAATAAAATTATGGAAAGAAAGACCTGTATCTGGTCAAGGTAAACTAATAAATGCTTTGCAATCTCACCATATAATCCTTCCAATAAACTTCTAGGTTCAAAAACCTTCTGAAGATTATGAGGATCATTGCATTGCCCATTTTTTATATATAAGTGTATCGCTTTGCCTATGTTGTGTTTCCTTGCTCTTCTCCTTGCTCTCTTTTCATTGTACAGTTTTCAAGTTCTTGCTTTCCTTTTAAGTGTGTTATAACTTTCTATTTATATTTGTTCTTTCAAGTTATACTAGGGAGGCTATACGATATTTACATATATGCATCTGGTTTATTTCCCTTAGGAGTATATGTTTAAGTGGCATCCATCGAATTTACCACTCTTTATAGCTGAGTAATACTCCATTGTATAAAAATACCACATATTTTTCAACCATTTCTCAGATGACGGGCATCTTGTTTGTTAACGAGATCTGGCTATCACAAATTATGCTGCTATAAACATAGGTACACATATATCACTATGATACAATGTTTTCCATTCCTCCAGGAAAATTCCTTGTAGGAATTGAATGGGATTTCCAGTCCTAGTTTCTTAAGGACTCTCCACACTGATTTCCATAATGGTTTTACCAGTCTATATTCCCACAAACAGTGGAGAAGGGTTCCCTTTTCCCCACAACCTCGCCAACATTTGTTGTTGGTTGATTTCTTTATGATAGCCATTCTTTCTGGAGTGAAATGGTATCTGAGTATTGTTTTAATTTGCATTTCATGGAAGACTAGTGATGTGGAGCATTTTTTCATATATTTATTCGCTTCTTTAATTTTGTCCTCTGAGAAATGTATATTCATCTCAGTCACCCATTACCAGATAGGATCTTTAAATTAGAGGAGCCTGATGTATTTTAGTTATTTATAAATTCTAGAGAGCAAACCTTTGTCTGAGTGCTTAGTCAAGATATTTAGGAAATTTATGGGTTGTCTTTTCACTTTGTTGGTAGTTTCTTTTGACGTGAAAAAAAGTTCTCAATAAGAGTTGATCCCAGTTGTTAAGTCTTTCAAGTGTTTCCCACATGAATAAAATGTTTGTTCATGAACTCTTTGTCTACCCCTATGTCTTCAAGCGTTCAGCAACTTTCTTCCAGGAGACTTAGTGTTTCCATTTTAATGTATAGATCCTTAATCCATTTTGATTTTAGTTTAGTGCATGGTGAAAGATCTGGGTCAAGTTTTAGTTTTCAGCATGTAGAAAGCCAGTTTTTCTAGTGCCATTTGTTAAAGAGGCTCTCTTTCTTTCAGGAAGTATGTTTGGTCACTTTGTTGAAGATAAGGTGTCTGACTGTGGTCATAGAGGCTTCAGCGTCTTCTCATCTATCCCACTGATCTTCAGGTCTATTTCTTGCCAGTACCATGCTGATTTTATCACAGCCTTGTAGGATAATTTCAATTCAGGGATTGTAATGCCTCCTGCGTTGTTTTTGTTGCCCAGGATTGCCTTTGCTATTCTAGGTCTTTTCTGGTTCCAAATAGATTTTAGGGATGATTTGTATAGGTCTTTAAGCTATGTTGGTGGTAGTTTGATAGGGATTGCATTAAATATGTACACCAATTTTGAGAGTATGGCCATCTTCACGACGTTGGTTCATCCTATCCAGGAGCAGGAAATATCTTTCCATCCTCTGAAATCTATGATCACTTTTTTAAGAGTACTGTAAATTTCCTTCAAAAGATCTTTGACTTCATTAGTTAGATTAATTCCAAGACATTTCATTTTCCTCCGTGCTATTGTAAAAGGTATTGTTTCCATAATTTCCTTCTCAGTGTGTTTGTTATCTGTGTAGAGGAATGCTACTGACTTTTGGGTATTGACTTTGTATCTTGATATGCTACTGAATTTGTATACTAATTCTAGTAGCTTCTTGGTGTTTTTTGGATCTTCCACGTAAAGTATTGTGTCATCTGCAAATAATGATAATTTGACTTCTTTACCTACTCTTATTCCTTTTTTTCCCTCTCTTGTTTAATTGCTCTAGCTAATGATTTCAAAACTTTGTTTAATAGGAGGAGTGATAGAGGACATTGGTGTCTTGTACCAGATCTGAGAGTAAAATATTTCAGCTTTTCACCATTTAGAATTATTCTAGCCATTTTCACAAATGGTTTTCATCAGATTGAAGTAGAGGTCTTCTATGCCAATTTTCTGTAGGACTTTGAACATGAATGAGTGTTGGACTTTGTCAAAAGCTTTTCTGCATCAATTGAGATGATCATGTGGTTTTTACATTTCAGTCCATTAATATAATGTATTGCATTTATAGATTTTCAAATATTGAACCATCCTTACATCCTGGGGATAAGTCCTACCTGGTTATGGTGTATGATCTTCTTGATGATTTGTTGCATTCTATTTGTAAGATTTTATTGAGAATTTTTGCATCTCTAGTAATGAGGGACATTGGTCTGTAGTTCTCTCTTTTTAGTTGTGTCATTCCCTGGTTTTGGTATCAGTATAATACTTGCCTCCAGGAATTATTTTGGGAGGATTGCTTCCTTTTCAATTTCCTTGAGGAGTTTGAGGAGTATAGGGCATATATCTTCTATAAATTTCTTGTAGAATTCAGCTGTAAATCCATCAGGACTTGGACTTTCCTTTGTTGTTACATTTCACATTTGCTTGGCTGTTTTTGGACTATTGAGAGTGGTTATATCTTGTTGATTTAGTTTTGGTAATTTGGACCTTTCTAGTAATCTGTCCATTTCATCTGTGAGAGTAAAGTAACTTTATTGATAATCTGAATTACCACTGGGTCTGTGGTGATTATACCCTTTTCATTCCTTATTGCTTGTGTTTGAATTTTTTCCTTCCTCTTTTTGATGAGGTTAGCTAGGGGCTTTTTGATTTTATTTAATCCTTGCAAGGACCAGCTTCTTGATTCACTAATTCTTTGAATTAGTGAATTCTTTTCTTCATCTCAATTGAGTTCATTTCTTCTCTAATTTTTATGAATTCTTCCCATCTTTGGGCTCTGAGTTTCGTTTGTTCTTCCTTTTCTAGTTGTCAGACGTTTAGCATTAGGGTGTTTATTTGTTCCCATTCCTTTTTCCTAATGTGTGAGTTCATAGCTACAAATTTCACTTTGAGAACTGCTTTCATTACATTCCATGAATTGCATTAAGTTGTGCTTGAATTTTAATTGAATTGTATATATTGTTGAATTTCCTGTTTGATTTCATCTGTGATCCATTGATTGCTTAGTAGGTTATTGTTCAATTTCCATGTATTTATGGGGTTTTCTGGTTTCTTTTGTCTTTTATTACCAGTTTTGTTGTATTGTGGTCAGATAATATGCATGAGATAATTTCCGTTTTCTTGCATATACTTAAGGATGTCTGATGGACCAGTATGTGGTCTATTTTAGAGAATAAAAATAGAATTCATAGCTGCTTCTAAGGAAGACATTGATAAAAAAATAAAGATTAGAAAATGCTGCACTCCTTCAATGAGCAATACAAGAAAGAAATATATCACATGAAGCAGAGTCAAGAGATACAGAGGAGCTTAAAATTTCAAACACAAGTTCGCAAAAGAAATGTGTATTCAGCTGTCTTTGGATGGAACACTCTGTGTATGTCCACTAACTCCATTTGTTTCACACTATGGTTCCGTTCTGTTACTTCTTTGCTATTTTTTTTGTCTGGTTGACCTATCTTTTTGAGATAAGGGTGTGTTAAGGTCTCCTGTTAAGATTGTGGTATAGAATATTAGATTTTTCATGTCTAATAAGACTTGTTTTATATAGTTGGGTATTCCCACCTTTGGTGCATACATATTGATGAATGTAACCTCTTCCTCTTGAACTTTTCCTCTAACCAATATACGGTGGCCTTCTTTATTTCAGTTGATTGTTCTTGGTTTGAAGTTGAGACTGTCTGAGAACAGAATTGCCACTCCTGCTTTTATCTGATGTGTTGGGGCATGCAGTATTGTTTTGCATCCTTCGACTTCGAGCCTATGAATTTCTTTTTGATGTAAGTGTGTTTCTTGCATACAGAAGATTGTTGGATTTAGATTTTTAATCCACTGTGCCAGTCTATTTCTCTTATTTGTTGAATTGAGTCCATTTACATTGATGGCTATGATTCAGATGTATTGACTTATAATGACATATTATTTACCTGCTGTTGTTTACTTCTTTTTGTCCTGTGTTTAATTTTTTGCCCTATTTAGTAGGTTTCTTCTTTCTTCCATTGGTCGAGTTCTAATCATTTTTGGTCCCTCTCTAGAACATCTTTCAGTAGTCTGTGAAGGGTTGGCTTTGTCAGCATGAAATCCTTTAGTTGGTTTTTGTCATGGAAGTATTTCACTTCTCCATCAAACTTGAAAGAGAGTTTTGCAGTGAATAGTAGTCTGGGCTGGAATTTGTTTTCATAGAGGACTTGAAGTACTGTACTCTATGCTCTCCTTGCCTTCATGGTTTTTCAGAAAGTGTCAGTTGTAATTCTGATGGGTTTTCCTTTGAATGTAATCTGCTTCTTTTCTCTAGAGCTTTTCAGTATGTTATTCTTGCGCTAGATTTCTCAGATTTTGACTATTATATGCTCAGTGTGTTTTTAATTGGGTTGAAGTTATTTGGAATTCTGTATGCTTCAATTATCTGAATGTCAGATTGTTTCCTCATTTTGGAGAAGTTTTCTGCTATTACTTCTGCCCATATTATTTTTATCTCATTTGTATTGACTCCTTCTTTCTCATTGATGCCTATTAGTCTCATGTTGTTTATCTTTGCATCGTCTTGCAGGTGATGAATTATTTTTTCTTGCATCCTAATTGTTTTTAAAAATCTTTTCTTACCTTTTCACTAGCTGCACCAGCATCTTCAAAATCTGACATTCTGTCTTCACTTTCACTCAAATGGTTTTGAGAGCTTATGTTTGAGATTTTAAGTTCTTCTATATCTCTTTGACTCTGCTTCACGTGATATATTTCTTTCTTGTATTGCTCATTGAAGGAGTCCAGCATTTTCTAATTTTTATTTTTTATCAATGTCTTTGTTAGAAGCAGCTATTAATTCTTTTACTGCAGAATATTTTTCAGGTTAGGTTTCCTCCAAATGTTTCTATAATTGATTCTTTACTTCAGATGCTATTAATTCAGAGATTTCTTTTTTATTTCAGAGATTAATTCTTGTTTAAGTACCTCTATACCTTTCTGCTGTTGTTCATTTACTTCCAATGTGACTAATTCACACATTTCAGCTGAGCTAGTATCTGTTTGTCATTTCCTGTAGCTCTGACTTCTGACCTTTTGTGTAGAGCTTTGGTGCAGTTATAACCTTAGCTCTTACTGAAATTTGGGTACAGATATATTAAGTTTGAGTTTCTCCAGCTATTCCTGACTTAGGTCTAGCTCTTGTGTTAAGCTCCTTCTTGCTGCAGTCCTTGGAAGTGAACCTGTTGTCCTCCTCTGGAACATCAGTGAATCTGTGGTGCTTTTCTGTTGTGCCCTTGGTCCAGGGGGTATAAGGGAGTGCAGAAGGTCTCCCACACACTAGCTGAATCTGGCCTTGGAGTGGATGGAGGGTGGAGGTTTACCCAGAGAGTAGGGCAGAAAGAGTCCCGAGAATGAGGTGAAGGACTCACTCTGTGCTGGCCTGGACTCAATCCACCAGCCAGGGGAGCACAGGAGCTCATCGCCACACTCACTAGACCTGTGTTTGGGAGAGAGAGTGAGTCACATACAGGTCTTGATGCTTTCTTTATATTATGTCTCCCAAAGCTTTATGAATGGATATTGTTCATGGTTTATAGATATATTAACTGGGGCTTACACCCAGTTAAATGAGGGAGAATAACAGAAAACTGACTCTGGATTCCTTCTTCAATGCTATGTGTAAGGGGCAGGTACATATGATTTATAGGAACATATAGAAGACAATTCAGCTCAAAATATGCTTGTGTGGCATATGGATTATTTTGAATTAATTATGGTGTGGCAGAAAGGGCTATGAACAGCTTTGAAACAGTAAAAATTGACTTTCTCTGAGAAAAATGTAACTTCACAATGGAACTTTCTGTTTGGTGAAAGAATATACTTTACCCATTTGGTATCGTGGGGATGACAATGGCCAAAAATATACCAAACTCTTTCCAATGGAGAGAGCAAATTGAAAGCTGAGTAACCAACTTTATTTCTATTTACTGTGAGCATTGGGTGGAGGTAACTGTCCTCTAAGAGCTCCTATATTAGAGGTTTAGTTGTCAGATACTGGCATAGTTGGCAGTCAAGAGAAGGCTGAAAGGCGGAGCTTACTAGGAAGTCTTCGGAAGGAGGATACAAATGAAGGACCATTTTGTATATGTATATACAAAATAGTTAGGATACATACTACTTTCTTTTAATTCAGTGACAAGAAATATTTGTTCTGACAGTGTTTGGACAGGATATCATGTTTGCATTTTGTACTATGAATAACCACTATGAAGACAACAATATGCAGTGTATTAATTATTGAAGCTGTCCTAACTGGTTTTGAAATTGTCTCATTACTGTTTGTTTCTCAGTTAATAAACAAATAAATAAGAAGTCTTCAGGTCTGAGAGAGCATAGCCTTGAAGGAAACATCAGGGCCCTGGTACCCCCTTTTTGTCTTTTTTTCGCATCTGGCCTTGAAGGGAAGATCTTCCTGTCATGTACTCCCTCTATAATACACTGCCTCACCACAGGCCCAAACCAACAGTGTGTATCATAAATGGAAATTGTGAACAAAGATTGATTGATAGGCAAGGATATTTTCAACAACATTGGAAGGCTGACAAATGCTGTGATTTTTCCCAGCTGTTTTTCAACCCTGGCTTCCCCTGTAGCCTTCTCTTTTGTCTTTTTACCCAAAGAGAGTAACTAAGCCTCAATTGTAAGTACTTCTCAGAGATTTACTCATTTGCCCATGGTCATCTCCCGTATGTAAATGAAACATATCTGCTAACAAATGCTTTTTCTCCCCTTTGGTGTGTATCTTTGGTTAGAGATGTCAATAATGAAGTTAGACTGTCAAAGACAAGAGTATTCTGCTCCACTTACAAATGCTAATTAGAAATGTGATGAACTTTTTTAAATTAAATAAAACCCAACTCTTTCTCATAACAACTATAATGTAATATTTTCTGATTATTCTTAACAAAATGGTAAATCTCTAAGTCTAAACTGATAAGCAGAATATGCTCTCAATCAATCAAACAATTCAATTACTACTTTCTTAAATGAACAAAAGCTATTTATTTCACCAAAGGAATGGAATTTCACCTTGAATAATTAATGATTTCCATCAGAACAATTGCATGACAGAGTGGCAGCACCAGCAACTACTTGGTAAAAACAGCAGTCAGTTAATAAAAATAGTGTGAGTTTGCTAGTAGAAAGGATGAAGGCCAGAGGGTGCTAAAACATCAGGGAAAAAAATTGCAAAATCAATAAGATAATAAATGAACAGCTGAGGTAATGAATAATAACAAAAAAATATCAGCAGACAATAGAGTAGACAAGGGTCTTGATAACATTTCTCTGAACATTCAGGAATCTTGCAGTTTGAACTTGAAGGACCTACAGATCAAATAACAGATGTGGGATTTGGAAGGTCACCAGTGTGTAAATGAGATCCCTAGTCATCTCGCACCCTGAAATGACACCAAGAAGAATGGCCATTAGTTATGTAAATTGGATGTCTGTACTGACAGCCTGATGGATGTAGGATCAGAAGGGTAAACAAGAACCAATTCAAACGATGCCAGCTCAGAAACAATAACAAGTCTCAGTGCAGGTACCACAGAGTGCAGGACAAAGATGAATTACTTGTAAGAAATTGAATGAAAGAAATCTTAGTTTTGTATGTAGGGTGACTTGTTAGCAAATATGGTTCAGGCCAATGGAATCAAAACACGGTATTTCATAGTTATTGTGAGATCATAAAGGGAAAAATGTCAATGACAATATCAAGATAGCTTCTGAATGCCATGGCACATTCCCATAGTTTCTGTTGCTTCTAAAGAGCAACAGGAATTTAAAGTAAGCCTTACAAAATGTAGTAAGAGGCCAAGCATGATGGCACACACCTGTAATCCCAGAACTCGGGATGATGAAGCAGGAGGATTGTTGTGAGTTCAAGACCAGTCTGGGCTACAAAGTGAGCTCAAGGCCAACCTGAGCTGCATAGAGAGATCCTGTCTGAAAAAGACAAAAAAAAAAAAAAAAAAAAAAAAAAAAAAAAAAAAAAAAAAAAAAAAAAAAAAAAAAAAAAATTCTAGCATAGTCTTCCTGGTTACCCCTAAAGTAAATGTTCTGAAATCCTTAGTGAAAAGATCAAGAAAATAATTACAAGAATATGAGTTTTCTCCAAGAAAGAATACTGTGAAGGAAATCAGGTCTAGTTGGATGGAACAGTTAGGTAGTTGGACATTTAGGCTCTTAATAGAGTAAATGACAGTTTAAATATGCATTTATAGTCCCAATAAGTCTCCCTAGACTATCCTTTGTCTGAAAGTTAATGGAAAACAGCACTATGGACTAGGTTAAAGTGTATCTCAATTTTCAGGGAATGAAATCTGCAATAGAATGAGAAAATAAGGTGGGGAGGGCTTCCATTCTTGGTTACTTACTGTGGCCACATCGTCTACAATAAAAGGTGCAACTGTCTTCCCCTCCATTTGTATCTACGCTGATCCTGTGCCTTGCTGAGATCCATAAGATGCAGTGGAAGCAATGTCGTGCCTCTGCTAAAGCTACAGCCAAGTCTTACTTGCACACTTCTCCTGTAGACATGCTCAGCTACAAGCCCAAGACAGCCTGAAGATGACGAGAATCCACGTGGAGCCAGGATGAGCTGCCCAGCACAGCTTCCCTAGAGCAGCAGCCCCAGCCCACCTGACCCTGATGCTGAAATCTCCAGAGTGAATTTGGCTAGGTCTGCCCATGTGAGCCCAGAGCAAATTTCTGATTTGCAGAAAAGTGTTGTCCTAATCCCCTAAATCTTTATGTGCTTTGCTTCATAGTTTAATTTGTATGTCACCAAAAGGCTTAGCAGCAGCACAGATCCCAAATACAATTTATTACTGAAAGCAGAATGTAGTACTAGTAGATGTTTGGCAGGTCTTCCTAAATAATAATGAACTACTTGCTTATAAATTGGAGATGAATGATTTTTCTGTTATTGTTTATATTAAAAGGTTTTTTTTTTTTTTTTTTTTTTTACCTAGGAGGTATTTTCAAATATCATGGAAGTCTTTCAGTTACAAATAATTTGAGGTAAGGTGGTAATGTCAGATTAAAAATATAAACACATATAAAACTTAAGTCTCAACAGCTGGATTCAAGCATATATTAGATGCTAAATCAAGTAGATCTGACCTTTAGAAAAGGGACTCACTGAAATAAAAGTTACAATTGAGACACTGTACCAAGATTTATATATATATATATATTTCCAAAACTGTAATAACTAGAAATGTCACACTGGAATTGAGAAAGACAAATTGGCCAGAGCTTTTATTTCACTGACTAATTCTCACAGTTATAAAGACTAGTTCTTTCCCAAATTCTAACTTCATGCATAGACACTTAATTTTTGACAGTGCTGAATTTTTTAATCAGTGGAAAAGGCTAGATATTTCATTTTTATTCATGGATGCATGTATGATGAACATATAATAAAAGATATAAATAAAACCTTTAAACACTTATTGGTAATATAAAATTAATGGTAATACTTTATTTTTTAAAACTGGATGTGGGCACAAAAGTATGAATGAAATTATTCCTTTATCTTACATATATCCCATCATTACTATATTAATTAAATTGTAATAAAGGGTTTATTGTTAAACACAATATTTAATAAGCAATCTTAAAAATACAGTAGAACAAAAAATGATTTAAAACTCAAGTGTATGTATATTTTAAGTAGACTGTTGCACCATATTTAAAATTTTATCTTTATTAAAATAAAGACCTCATAACTTTGTATGCTGAATTAGAAATTTCAAAAATATGTTATCTCTTACATTATAATCTAAAATTAGAGACTCCAATTTTGTTTTAGTGTGTTTACCAAAGTTTATATACTAACCTTAGAATGAGGTTTCCACAGACTACAGTATCCTTAATAATAGTAATTTTTATCATTGTACCCAGCTTGCAACCCAGCAATCATGAATTAGTTCTTAGTGGTAAAATACTAAATGACAGATTCTAGGTTTAACTGAAGGGACAGGGGTTATAAAAATAAGCATAACTATCATAAGTACTGTAATTTCCTGAGTTGTTATCTGCTTGGTATTGTGTCCAATGTGAATTGCTCAGAAGATCAATATCCCTTACAAAATGATTCTTGAACAAGCTTATACTTTTTTGAGGGGGAAATTAGTGTCTCTGATGAGTTTGCACAGAAGTACAGAGTTATCCACTCATCTCCACTTATGAGTCGGTTATCTATTATTAGTGCCCTAGAAAGACAGGAAAGTCTTTTGAGGAAACATGGATGAAACACTATGGAAAATATTTTCCTTGGAGAAAGAAAGTTGTCATTCAATTTCTCAAGTCAGAAAGAGGCATTTAATGAGAATGGTGTTGGCAAGATTCCATAACACAGATTTATGTATGGTGGTGGAATTTTAAAGGGGATTTCAGGGGTAGTATGTTTATTCCCACCTTGAGTTCTGAATCAGAAGATATCCAATGCAAAATAATCACCATGAATAGACAAAATTTCTTATTATCAATGAAGACTAACCTGAAGAATTAATACCATTTTGCAGACAAGAATTTCTTAGAGGGGCCAGTGACATAGCTCAGCGGACTAAAGCACCTGCTTAGGCAAGCTTAGGCAACAGAGTAGGGAGCAGGGTTTGATCCCCAGTACCATATGCTTCTCTAGCCCTGCCTCCAGGGTGCACTGAGCCGATCACAGAGTCTGAGCATAGTGGCACATGCCTATAAGCCCAGTGATGGGGAGGCTGAAAGTAAGAGGATCACTATGAGTCTGAGCTGCATAGTGAGACCCTGTAACAACCAAATACATTAATAAATAAATTAATTGAAATTAAAATAGACAAAGAATTGCTTAGAATGGACCCTAGAATTAATCAGACCTTCCGATGACTGTGGACCAGAGCTATTTCCATCACAAAGTGAAATAAAGGCTGCAGTGTAAGAGTCCTAGAAAGTAATCCACATTTGCCTGTCATTGCTACAAACTCTCTATTTTTATGCTATTATGAATTATGTTTTACATAAACTATTCAAATTCTTCAGTAATAGACCCAAGTAAAAGAAAATGATGTTCCAAATTTCATGCTCTCAATTTTTTAGACTCAAACATTTAGCATCTGCAAGGCAAGGCCATTCTCTTTTAGGGAGAGCACAACGTTTAGAGACAAACCTGTTTCCACTATCCTGAAGTTGCTTCCCACAGTAACAATCATGGATCCTGCAGACACTGGACTTTTGTCCCTAGGGAAGTTATCATGGCCAACATCTGCTAAAAGTCTCAATGTCATTATTTTGGTGACCAGTTCTCTAAAGATACCCAAGAGCATTCCTTCTTCAAAAAGATCATTTGCCTGTGAATAGATTTCCATTAAGATGCAATGATACCAGCCAAAAGTATTAAAGCAATTCAGGTTAAAAAAATAATAATTTTTTTGTGCATTTTCAAAACAACTTTCTTTTCTTGATCTTTTTGGAAATGACAGCTAGCTGCATAACTATCAAAATAAACCTTGCAAGGAAACAAGTTTCCACACAGACAAATAACCACCACTCACAAACAAAAAGAGTCCAAAGACTAAAGCTTGGAGACATGGACTTATCCATAGCCTTTCAAGTATGTACTTTCTTCCTGAAAGTTTCCTCCAGTTATTCTCAAGATTTGTGCCACTGTATACATTCAAGTCATGTTAGTTGAATTAACATTCCAAAGCTACATATTTTTCTTCTTTCCAAACTTTTCTTCACTGGGACTAAAATCTTTCTCCTATTAACACATGAAGCCAACCAGATGAGAATTGATTTTCCTGCAGGTAAGCTCCCTCCTCTCAGGGAAGAAGGACAACAAAGTAAGGCTGTGCATTGTTAATTTCTCCTTCCAGGCTCATAAAAATAACCCTCACCCATGCCAGGCAGACATGCAAAGATGATAGAATGCACATGTGCTTTCCTGCTGCATATTCCTCTACCTGAAAGAAAGCAGGTGTCACAGTTGCCTTTCTGTCACTGCTATACAGTACCTGATTCTCATGACTTGAAGAAGGAGAGATTCATTTTTATTCTCAGTATCAGTGGGTGGTCCACTGGCTCCAAGGCAGCATGGAGTGAAGTGGCACTGTGGGAAAGGAGAGATGCTGAACCCACGGCAGCCAGGAAACAGAAAGGGGAGGATGGGAGTATATAAGCACATCCTCCAGGCTACACACCCATGACCTGCCTTTGCCAGCCCCCACCCCTGGGCAGCAAGTCAGCTACACAACAGGAGCAATGCAGTGACCTTCCAAAAGTCCCATCTCTGAGTTCATGGGCTTCTGAGGGATTTTTCGATCTAGCCATAACACCTGAATAGGGCTGTCTTCTCTCATTCTTGCCTTTAAAAAATAATTGATATTCTAATGATACTATACTGTTCATAGCTCTATATCCACAACTTGTAGGTTTTCATGCATTTTTACCATGTCAATGCTGTTTGGTTTCCTTGTCATCCTTCTGTCACCCACCTTCCTATTTACCATCTCCATGCACTGGAGCACACCCTGCAACTTCTTTACTCTTTAGTATTCAAGGCTCAAATTAAATGTCTTCTTTCCAAAAGCCACAAATGCCCTCCCATGACCTTCTACATGCAAAGCATCCTCACAACATTCTGTTCTGTGTCCAGGTAATGATTACATGTAGTGAAAATTTCTACTTACATTTATGTTCCTCTATTAAAGAAGAAATGTTAATGAATAAAATACAGAAGTGATAAAGTAAAAATATGTAAGAGCATTATTTTCTATAATACCAGCTATACTTACAAAATCATTTTATGGCAGTAAAATCTCCTTAAAATGTAATATAAATAAAGTGCAATGATCATAATAATTATGCAGTAGAAATGCATTATTTGCAGTATCCCTCTGTAAAAGCTATAAAATCAGTGTGTCTTACTTTCTGACATGATCAGACTCATTAACTCATTAAAAACAAATCTAGCACAAATATAAGAAAATACATGCTGTACCTAGAGACAAAAGTCAGAGTAAGAGTGAAGTTTAAAGAGTGAAGACTTGGGCTAGACAGTAATGTCTTTCACAATGGCTCATCCCATGTAACATGAGTTGCTTATTTAATATTATTTCACAACCTAGTGATGCCATTGATTTCTTCTGAATCTTCCATGTTTCCATAGTAACATTGTTGTGGCTGTGAGTAATTTGTTCTCCAAGGATCCATGTGTTGAAAACTTGGTTCTCCGTGGTGCTGTTCAACTGTTTAAGATGTGGGGCCAAGTGAGAGGAATTGGATATCCTTCTGAAAAGAGGAACTCTGGGTAGTTCTTCTGGGGCCCTGAATTTGTTCTCTTGAGACAATTGTAAAAAGAAAAAGCCTGGACTCTGCCGTTTTCTGATATGTGTCTTACATTGAGATCATACTTCTTGATGAATTCTGCCAACTGCCAGGATGTCCTCACCAGAACTAAGTTGATGCTGTCACAATGACCTTGACACCATGACCTTGATAGGGGTGAGTTTGATTTGGTTTGATATAGTGTAGCATTTTTAGTGTAGGGGATCAAATGAAGAATTCCAAGTAAGCTAGGTAAGAACGTTCTCACTGAACTACATCTCTAGCCAGCACTATGTCCTTGAAATGTCATAACTGTGCGCTAAATAAGCCTCTTTTCTTCATAAGCAACCTGTTTCGGTATTTTATTGAAGTGATTACAATCTGACTGTTACAACCACCCTATGCATGGTGGTTCCTAGTATCATCTTTATTATATCACAGACCCTAAATCACTGCCACAGTTTTCACTAAGTCGATACAATAGCACAAAACCCAGAAATATTACCACAGAAAGTGGTGTGGAAGCACAATGTACTATTTTCAAGTACCTCTTTCAGGAATGAGAAAATTTGCTAGGGTCCATAAGTATATGTTTCTTTATATTCCACTGGTCATAAGGGGGCAACAGGTTTTTTTTAAAGAGCATTCACAAATGGGAAATTAAGTGGCCACAATTGTTTATCTAATTCAATGACGTACTGTGCTTAGGTGCCGAGCAAAGAATGGTGCTGTAATGAAAAAGAAGCAAAGTCTTTGATCAGACAAAAGTAAAAAAAGAAAAGCATGTCACAACATCCACACATACCAACCACCTGCCCCTTCTTCCCTCTAGAAACCCTCCCACCATAGATGGCTTTGTTCATTACTCCAGTTAACTTTTCTGTAAATTAACAGATAGCAGAGTACTCCCTGGCCCCATCTTCAGCTGCAGTTATTTTTACAAACTACTTTCTTACCCACATAGTTTACATTAAAACTGCTATATACGTGGGAGATGCCATTGTAAGGGTTATAAAATGTGCATCACAGGATGATACAGTCCCAATTGCTGCTCCTGTCGTTATTCATGTTTGGGCTGACAGTTCTGAAATAACTGCTACTTTACATAAATATAAATAATGTTTCTTTCCACTTTCAAATTTGTCCAGACCTTGACAATAAACTATGGAATCACTTTACCTAATATTTCTTTCAGGCACTGTACATTAGCACTCATATATTCTAGATTTGGTGACAATAATAGAAACTGAATTCAAACTAGATTAGAAAGACATGGAAAATGAAGAGTTACGTAACTGAAATTTTCAAAGATAACGGTCTTGAGGAATTATATTTAGACCTTGTATCTTTCTGTTTCTCAATTCATGTACCTTCAGGGACCCATAACTAAGGCAGCTCTTTACAACACCCTGTATTCTTAGAAAGATGCTCTCATTAAAAAAAAAGGAGCAAGCAGGAGATTCTCAGAAATATGCGTACTTGGCCTGAATTGAGCCTTGGGTCCATTTCTAAACTTATCATGGTGTTTGGAACATGAAATATGTTCATAGATCAAGTCTGGGTTTCACATAACCTCCAAGACAAATTTTATGAAGTTAAAGGATGTAGCTGTGCTAGAACATGTGGAAGAGCTTCCTCTGAGGAAATTAGGTTGTGTTATCAGGGAACTGGGAAAGAAGTAGCTACATAAAACAGATGCCTGCCACCCACAGGGACAACTCTCTGACTAAATCTTTCAGAAGATGCATGAGACATTCTGACTCCACCATCTCAATACAGCATTTGTCTTCTGGATAAGTGTTAGTCTTAAGTACTTACCCCATATCTCCGTTACTCTTCTCTCATTGTTGGGACAAATAGCCAACACCCAAAGTGAAGGAAGCAAAGCTCACAGTTAGTGTAGGCTTCAGTCCATACTCAGGTGACTTCAAGGCAGATAGGTACATGGCAGAGAGCAACCTTTCATGGCAGCAGCAAAGAGCAGTGAGCGAAATATAAGAGCTGTGGTAACAATGGCTAGAGAGAGGGAGTCATCTGTCTCCCTTCAACTGCATTTAGGCCATCCACTCCAGGCTGGGAGCAGTACTCATATTCGTAATCCCAGCAGCACTCACACCCATAATTTCAGTGGATCATGAGTTAATCACAAACTCTAGAAGTTTGCCCCATGATTGCATGAGGCTTTATAGGGGCAAAAACACACAAACCCTAACATTCCACCCCGAGTCCCCAAAGACTCATGCACATCCCTTTGTGCAAAAGATTTTAGTCCATCTCTAAGAGTTGCCAAAGTTTCAACAGTTTCAACATTGCTGAAAGTCCAAGTCCCATGTCTCCCCCCAAATTTAAGGCAAACTCTTAGGTGTGAGCCCCTGTACAAATGAAAAGTAAGTTGAACACTTCCAACATTCAATGCAAAAGTAAACACCACCATTTTAAAAGGTACACACAATAGGATACCAAGCATTGGGAACAACACAAGTCAAAAATCCAGAAAGATAAACATTAACTTCTATAAATCCAGGTGGAATATTCCAAGCAATCTGTGGCAAATTCCAAGCTCCATGTGGCTCCACTCCTGTGGCAGTCTTGGTGGTAGATCCCATGGCTTCTCTCTTAGGCTGGTATTGCTCCCTCCTTGCAGTTTCCCTTACGTGATCCACACCTTGCTTTTCCAGTCTCCTGGTGCTTCCACCACTTATTAACCTTCTCATTCTGTTTTACACACTACCCTCTCAGGGGCACCTCCTGGCCTCCAGGCCTTCTGAATTTTGGGTGCAACCCTCCTTAACCTCAGAACTGCTGCATTCTGCAAATGCCTAAAACCAATGTCATGTGGGTGATGCCAGCTGGAGCAGTAGCCAGGCTTCCTTCTCTATTGGCTGTAGGGATCAATGCCTGGATCACTGAACACTGTGGCCCTGATTCTGAGGAACAAATTCTCCATGCCAGCACCATTCTAGAACCTGGTGTGGCCACTGCCACCATTCTGGAACATGAGGCACTGAGGATTTCCCCTCAGTGCAAAGTCCCTCTTCCTTGCAAATCTGAGGCTGTGAAGAGTGGAGACATGCTACTTCCTGTGATGCCATCAGGCCATCCTTCGATTCTCTTGTTTGTTCCCTGCAATGAAGATCCTCTCAGCTCTGTGATTGCATTCCACAGCTTATCAGCGCTTCCTTTTTGGCCAAACTCACCTTTTAAGTCATCCTGCAGGGCTCTTTGCTCTTGATTCTCAACATAAATCTGAGTAAACTTACCCAACAACAACCATGCCACTGCCCCAATATTTGGTTGCATTGGAATATATTTTGAAAGATTAATCAGTCCCCCATGCTTAATCTCATTCTCAGGCAAAGTCTCTGGAATCAAGAAAAATTCAGACAAACCTTCTACCAAGTTGTATCACAAATCATCTGGAGTCCAACAACCAATGCACTTCTTTCTCCCAACAGAAACCTCCTCAGCCTGGTCTTTACGGGCAGGATTTCTGTCAGTCTTCTGGTCTTCTGTGTTCTGACCAGAATCTTCCATACAGAACAGCCAAAGCTATTCTAGTACTTTGCTTGTTAGTGACATACCCAAACCTTTCTTATCTGTTCCCAAGAGCCATTCCCAAAAGCTTATAATCCACAACAGCAACAACCCCACTTGTCTGGTACCAAATTCTGTCTCAGTGACTCCTCTCTATTGCTGGACAAATATCTGACACCCAAAATGAAGCCAGCAAAGGTTTATTTAGCTCAAAGTTACTGGAGGCTTCAGCCCACATGCAGCTGAATCCAAGGCAGACTGGCACATGGCAGAGGTCAATCTTGCATGGCAGCAGAAAAGAGCAGTGAAGAAAATGTAAGAGTAGCAGCAACAGTGGCTGCAGAGAGGAAGTCTGTCTCCCTTCACCTGCATTTAGGCTATCCACGCCAGGCTAGGAATAGTGCTCACACCTATAATCCCAGCAGTACTCACACTCATAATCCCAGTGGATCATGAGTTAGTCACAATCTCTGGAAGGTCTTCCCTATGATTGCACGAGGACTTGGGAGGTAAATACACAGAAACCATAACACCCCAATTATTTAGGTTTACAACAACAGAACAGATAAGGTAAAAATAAGTATTAAAATATAGTCTTTTACTGAAATAAAGCTTACTTTGGATCATACTTTCCCACAAGGCTATAATATATAATTGTAAGATCCAAATCTACATGAAAAGGAAAATGAACTACAGTTAAAATATATTATAAAAATTCAAATATACAAAATCAGCACATACACATGCACACACATGTACATGCCCACCCACCCACCTCCCCCTCACATGCACACACAAATCTAAACAAATGGTGCTTACATTGGTTGTCTGTTAATTCAACTTTACTTTTTCTTCAAGTTTTCTGCCTGAGTAACGTTTATGGCATGGGAATGGCCATGTAGCTAAAGTCCTGCCCAGCGTCTAGCACACTCAAGTGTGTGTTGTGGTTGTGTGTTTACACAAGCTCCACCTCTCCTTTGCATTTTGCATTGCTTTAGTTTTACAGCTTCCTTGTCTCAAAAGTGAAAGTTCAATCAACAAGCATATTTGATAGAAACATCAAGCTTGATGACATCATACATTACCAACCAGGTGCAAAAAAATTTATGAAGTACATGAGGAGATCATTATAAAATACAACTAAACAGTCACACAGGTTAGGAGCAGCTTCCCTGTAACATAAGTCCATGCCTGTTTTGTATTGTGCTTAGGGGATGGGACAGAAGTGAGGGATCTTGTTTCTGTGCAGAGCTTTGTACAACTCAGTTACCTTTTCCCATAGGCTTCTTACAAATTAAGCCGAGTGCAAATTTACACAGGTACTGCCTTATAGATCTCAATGACCAAGCATCAAAAATGTGGAAATTTATTTCAGTCTTGTGTTAGACTCACAGCTCTACCACTGGCGTTGCTAAGTGACAGTAACTTTGTTGATTCACTTATATTTTAAATCAGGTGATGACTAAATAAGCAATAGCATAGAGCTTATGATAGTGCATGGATCAGAGTAAAAATGTAACAAATAATATTTCCCTCCTCCTGTGCTATTTAGATTTTCTTTATTCTTTAGGTGGCAAGGTCTAGAACATTTCGATCCTTTTAGAGAGGAAATAAGGATTCATTCATGAAACATATGATATGACATATATATATATATATATATATATATATATAGAGAGAGAGAGAGAGAGAGAGAGAGAGAATCATGAGAATCATTGTATAAAGATACATAAATGCATAAACATTGCATATAAATAACATATGTACATGAAATATGAGATATGAAATATATTAGATATTAGATATAAATACCCAAAAGTGAGACTTTTGGAGGCTTTCGGAGGGGGCTTGCACTCATCAGTAGACTCAGGCACTGGTAAGTTCAGCAGCTTATTATACATCTGTTAGGAGGACTCTGGACAGAATCGGAGGTCAACAACCTGTGAAGTGGCAGGATACGTCCTTCCTTGCCTCCTCCCTTCTCTGCTTCCTGGCCAAAGTAATGCGAGGAGCTCTCCTTCCCTGCACCTCTCCATTATGCCATCTCTGCCTTGGAGGAATCTGAACATGAGCTGAAAATCTGAGCCAAAATAAACCTTTCTTTGTTTAAATGTGAAAAGATTGTCTAGGAAAGTTGACCCAAGGGATTTAGTTCATAATGCTCAGCCAACCAGGTACTGGGACACCTCTCGAGTCACTACTCACAGCGGCCTGACTACTGCTTGTGCTGGTGGCAGACTTTAGCGTCATCCATATGGTGCTGTACATATGATATACAACTGTATAAATACATGTATCTGCAAATGTATGTTTCTTTAAAGCAAATGCCGTGGAGAAAATGAGAGTCAATTCCAGAGTATGAGGGCTAAAGAATTTAGGGAAGCAACAAAGGCCATAAGAGAAAAGCTACTGGTAAAAGTCATTGAAATTTGTCTCAACTGCCAGTCGGTTTGACTCAACATCCATAGACATCATCCACTTCATATATGTAATTTATATACTGTTGCACCCAGAATCATTATTCTGGCAAGTGAAATGCTGTGAAGAAGCTTCCAGACAGCCATAGAGAATGTACTGCATGATACCTGACCAGGCAGCCTGAGCATTTCCCTCAACTTGACTGAACGTTGGAACAGATATCCTACTTGCAGGTTCCTGACTTTCAATTTCTTTACAGCATTTGTTTTATGAAATTTAATTATAGGTCTCATCCTTCTATTTGAAAAGCAGGCAGATCTTCCCCCAGACACTTAACAGTTTTACAAATCTGCAAATATCTTTATCAAAGACTTTGCTTTCTGTCTTGAAAAATCTTTGTGGAAGATAGAAGCTTCAGGCTTCTTGGGAGACTGGGTGTGTTATAAAATTTTCTTAGAACTATAAAATGTTAATCTTTCCAAAGAGAAATGTAGGACAACTAGCAAGTGCAGGTGGGCTTTGATCCCTACCTGCACTTTAGGTGCTAGAAACATCCCAGAACATTGGACTCGTACTGGTGCTGAGGCACTGAACAATGGTGCTTCAAGGTATGACAGGTAACATGCTACTACTGTGAATTTTAAAGAATTGAAAGGCTTGGAAGCTGCATGATAATAAAGGTCTCTCCAAGGACCCCAGCCAGGACTTCTCTTACTTCCCCAAATGCCAATAAACTTCTCTTTACATACTAAAGGAAATCCTTCCAAATAATGAATTTATCTCCTGTAGTCCCTCCCTAACATCTCATTGTTCAGTGAAAATTAATCACTAGAGAAGCTGCCAGTCCCTGACAGAACTTTTACCTATCCTCTTGAGAAATTTCTGAGACTTTATTGACCTTATAATAATATGATCATTGTTCCCACTGCCTTTCTTCTCACCTTTCCTTCACTTGTGACCTGTTCTAGATCCCAGTGAAACTTTGGCTCAGATTATCGCCTGCTCTTCCACATATACATTTCCTTTTAACAATTGCTCTAACTTGCCTTCATCCCCATTTGTCTCTATCTTGTGGAGAAAATATAGATTTTGGCCAGCCAGATAGCTCAGTGGATTAAAGCACCTGCTGAGGCAGATGCAGGGACCAGGGTTTGTGTTGCTGGCGCTGCCCCAGGGGCTTAATGAGACAGCCAGAGACTGGGTGTAGTGGTGCACATGCCTCTAATCTCACTGCTTGGAATGCTGAAAACAGGAGAATCACTCTGAGTCCTATCTACGTAGTGACGCCCTGTAGACCCTGAACATTTCAATCTCATCAAGTTACTGGGAATCATTCTGCAATTGCCCCATGGCATGTGATGAACATGTTTTGCTTTATCATCTCCTATATACCTAATTCACTCTATTAGACTTGAAACAACTAAAGAGAGAAAAACATTTCTTTATTCCTACACTACCTTATGGCTTCTCTTCCCTTGGCCATAGATTTGAGTAATCTTACTTGTCTCTTTACCCCTTCTAGATGCAATTTTCTGGCAGTGGAGAAAGCTTGGTGATCTAAGTGCCTGCCTGGCAAGGGCAAGGATCCAGGTTCCATCCCCAGAACCACATACCATGCCAGCAACCAAAATCTGGTGTGGCTGTGCATGTCTGTAATTCCAGAGCTGGGAAGGCTGAGACAGGAAGATCACTATGAGTCCAATCCATGTAATGAGATTCTGTACCAAACAAATAAATAAATCTTTTAAAAATGCAATTTTCCTTTGACAAGCTTTTTCCTTTTTTTTTTCTGTATTTTAGAAAAGGGTCTACAGGGTGTTCAGGGTCTCACTACAAGACTGGATTCATAGTAATCTGCCTGTTTACAGCCTGCCAACAGCTGGGATTACAGGCGAACACACCATGCCCAGTCTCAATTGCTGTCTCAACGTACCACAGGGGCAGGGCCAGCACAGCAGGCCCAGGAATTTAACCCTGGCCTCTACACCTACTTGCAGGCACTTTAATCCGCTGAACTATTTGGCTTGCCCTAACAAGATCTTTCCTAATGATCCAATATTGTCTTTATTTTACTTACAGAGACCATTTCCTCTCTCTATCTCTGTCTCTGTCTCTCTCTCTCTCTCTCTCTCTCTCTCTCTCTCTC
>PVKA01016961.1:0-22910 GCA_004027165.1 Ctenomys sociabilis | reverse complement strand
ATTCATGCATGAGACATTCATGTACCATAGATACACTTTTCTCACTTATGAGTCAGGAGTTGCTGTGCTGTTTACTTCAGTATCAAGAGTACAGAATTACTTTCTGAGAGTACCTCACCCTTTGGGAGGGATAATAGAAGCATTCCATCAAACACAGGATAGCTCCAGAATCTTCCCAGATTGTGCATTGAATTTTGATGCTTCTATTATAGTCCTATCAGGAATAACTGCTCCTGGAAGGGGGTACACCATGCCTTCTTCATCTTGACCTGCTAATTCTATGACAAGGTGAAGATGCCATTAGGTCAGGAAGGTACCTGAACTGGAGACTAAGAAAAGCACAGCAGAGAGAAGGAAAAATAGATGTGAATGAGGACAACAGTCAACACATTGTTAGAGAGGATTTATGCCCCCATGAGGTTGCTGCTATTTATACTCTATGAGTTTGCCTGTTTTACACAAATTATTCATCCACATTCTCATGAAATCTACTTTGCAATTCATACTCACAGAGAACTGATATCTACTCATCAATGAAATTCTATTCTTAGAGTTTCAAAATACAGCAAATCTCTGGAGAAATCCACAAACAATGTCACAATAGCTCAGATCCTGAATTTCGAGACCCCTTAGGATAATCTGTGGTACTGAAGTACAGTTGTCCCGTATGCCAACAAATGTAATAAGCATAAACCATTGGAAGGAAGAGAGGCTCATGCCTCCACCCATGTGACTTTGAAAACTATTAGGATACAAATACAGATGTTTGTTATCAACTATTACAAAAAAGGATTATTAATGGGAGTGAAGCTTGTAAAAGAGACGCTGTTATGCATCATTACCTAATATTAACTACCATAATCTCTGCCAAAACAAGACAAGTCTGTACAGAAGTCTCCATAATGATATGCAATCTTCAACATAAAGGACCCATACACAGTAAGAACCTGGTCAGTAACTTTTTTCCATAATTTTACTGAAGAACAAATAGCAATGAGACACTTTCAAATCAAATTAGCAGGACAGATTCAATAATTAATACATTGCATGATGTTTTCTTAGTGGTTATTTGTTGTACAAGATGCAGACATGATAGTCTATTTACAAACACTATTAGAGAAGATCCCTCTATTCATTGAATTAAGAGAATGTAGTTGTATATCTATCTTAACTATTTTGAATATACAGATACAAAAGGTAATTCATTTGTATCCCTTTTTTTGTTTAGTTTTGTGTTATTTTTCAAACATTCCTCTTGCAGCAGCCTCTTTGAATACACATGTCATCTCCTACGTCATGCGTATTCAAATCACAGTGTTCTGCAGTCCTTTGAAGAATTTCTTCTTGATTGTGTCTTTAGGTTGGCACCTCCAAAAGTAGAGGATTTCTAGGGGAAAAAAAAAGAAGTGTTTTTGAAAATAATGCCATGCAATAGAGCTCCAGGGTAGGAGCTGCTTGAGAGAGATAAGAGAAGCAAGCATGGAGGGCTCTCCAAAACAAGAAGCAAAATCCAAGTGTATTTGAAACATTTCTTCTGAATAGTAAAGAATATAAAAAACTTTAATATAACTCTGAATATTAAAATGTGTTATGTAAAATATCTAGGTAAAGAATATAAATTATGTTTATTCACAAAGATATTTTGTCTGCAAAAATTTCATTTAGCTCTTTATATTTACTTTATCTACTCTTTAACATATTTTAGATAAATTATTCCTTAGTTTTCTTGATGATAAGAAGATAAAATTATCTTACCTTATGGTTTTTTATGATTTAAATAGTAAAATTTACTCTGTTTTGAAACATGTTTACATCATTTCACTAAGTTCTCATTTTACATAAGCTAAAGGTGTTGAAAATTTAAACCATTTCTTACCACAAACAAGATGGGTGGTAAAGGACACAGCTACATCCTATCACAGGCTTTACCATCTATACTAATGTGGCTATTATTTCATTATCTTCATTGACATCACTATGCTATTCTTTGAGTCTCTTGTATAGACAAATAACCAGACTGATCATAATCAAAACTTCTTAAAAGTTTCACCAACTACTCAACAGAAGCTGTGAACAGACAGATATAAAATGAGACTCTTCTAAGCCACCTGCCTTAAAACCTTGGTATTTTCCACCAGTACTAAGGTCTTATAGCATGAGGTTTATGTAGTCTTCATTAAGCTCTCTTAGAATACCAGGTTGAAAGATGCATCTTATTTCTAACTAACAATAAACTCACACCCTGTATTTTCTTTCTGAAGCTCTATAGAAAAGCTTGAGGTGGTGCATGCTTTGTTTTTACTAAAAATGTAAGCACCAATCTTATCTTTGTTTTATAGTAGATTGTATTTGAGAAGACAAACATTTGACAGTGACTTTTCCTGCTATTTGGTAAAAGCATGAACTCAGGAAAAATCAAAAACTTTAACTCACATCTCTTTGGCTCAACCAATTAAAGGCAAATCAGTAGTGTCTTTTAAAAAAGTAATGTGTACAGGAACAAGAAGAGAAATGTCTTACGATACCTCAAGTTTAGCAAGACCCTAACCATAGCAAATATCATGGTGCAAATGTGTTAACCTTTCATTTTAGAAAAGTCTCTAAAACACCATTTCTAGAAGGACCCTTTAGGAAATTGGTTCTCTGAGATTCATTTCACTGTGCTGAGTTATCAAAGTACTCAGTGTCAGTGGCTGCTGGAACCATGGCCTGAGTGGGGCTATCTGTTTTTCCTACTGACAAAAACTCTTCATATTATGTACATAATACTTATTTTACTTACATGCAGAATATGAGTTCTATAATTCTTAAGAGTCAAAAATGCTTCAAGCAGATTTCAAAGGAAGACTTAGAAAGCCAGGCAAAGAGCCCCTAAGAGGATATGACTCTATGAAAATTATTCCAAAGATGTAGTGAAGGGGTCAGGGAGATGGCTCAGTGGAATGAGTGTTCCCTTGGCAAGCTCAAGGGCCTGAGTTCAATCTGCAGTTTAGGGAACAAACAAAAAACAATGATGTAATGGAAAACCCAGGATGTGAGAGAAGCTAGGTACTGACCAAGTCTGCTAAGGAAATCTTTAGGCCCTGAATGCAGCCAGACCAAAGAGAGGCAATGTGAGATTCAACCAACAAAGGTACAGTGATGTGGTCCCTATGCTTTTGGGAAATTCAATGTCTTCACTACATACCACAAAAGCTGTATATGTAGCTAGAGGACTTAATTTTGACCTTGCTAGACTACAATCTTACTTTTATCCACATATTTTCTGTTCCTCTATTTCTCCTTTCTGGCATATAAATGTTTACCCTGCATCATTGTATATCAGTAATGTCTAACTTGTCTTGATTCTTACAAGAGTTCACAGCTAAGGGATTGCCTTGAGTCTCAAAAGAGTCTGATACAGTCAAGTCTTAGCAGTGCTGAAACTATTGTAGATTCATTTCCAGGAAGAAAAAGAACGAGAGAAAAATACCTCCTCAAATTATTAGTAGATTTTTTTTAGCATAAAAATATTACAACAAAAATTTTCATTAACCTACTCTTCATTCTTTTTCTTTTTTTTATGGTAATAGTACTCTCTTAGTATCCTCTTGCTTGAATAATATCAAGCGAACTTATAAAACATTAGCAGACTTATTTCTGAGAGCAAATTGGTTAGACAGTGGAAAGTAATATGAGTGTACTTTATAGAATCCAAAGGAAGGAAAGTGTACTAGAAAATCACCTGATTGAATTATGGGGAAGTTCCATTTTTCCCTCTAAAGCTTCAATATTCAAGTTTGATGACAAAAAGTAGGACAAGATTAACAGGAGGAAGGCTCACAAGTTTATGTAACATGCACACGTTCTCAAGAGCCATATACAATATGAAACTGAAAAGACAAGATGGTAAAGATTAAGGAGATAAGAAAATGTCAAGACACTTGATTACAATTTTATACAAGCACTAAATGACTTTTAGGGAAAATGGTAGATAATGGCTTGAGACAAAGTTATGAGCTGTGAAGAATGCTTACAAGTTATGGGAAGTCAAGGGACAAAACTGAACACTAAAGAAAAATGGCATGTTTTGCAGCTAAACGCCCTTGTGCAACAAGTCTACAAAAGGTATTTAGTATAAATTGCTAACTATCTCTTTATTTCCTTCTAAGTAAATTCTCTTTCAGTAATGAAATTATCAGAAGTCCAAGACAACTGTATATATTTTGAAATTGACAGATTCAGAAATTTCAGGATTAACGTTTCAAGTTTTGGGGAGGGGGTTTACGGAGACAAACTAGGAAAAACTAGAGAGATCTTGATTCCAAGGCAGCTTCCAAAACTTCCCAACATTTTTAATTCAAAACACTGAACATATCAAAGTGTAACACCTTGCATACTATTTTGAAAGCCAATACAGTGCTTTTCATACTCTCAGTGGTTACATTAAGCCATTAAGATGCCCAAACAATTCCAGCATCAGAAGTGACACTATTCATATGGAGTCTAATGCATCTTTGGGGGTTAGCAAGACCACACACAAACCACAGCAATATTCTAACTTCCTCAAGCTCGTACCAGGGTATGATTTGATATTTCTTTTCAAAAAACCAAACACACCAGTTTTATTTGAAAAAGTTTCAATAAAATGTCTTAGTAAAAGAAAAAAAAAGGAACATGAAGGAAGATTTTAATATGTTACTAGAAATAATATAGGCTGAGGATATCAGTGTCACAGAGACATTAGTTTCGCTTTGTACAGAAGTACATTTTAGTTGTCTCTTGTGAAGGGACTACTAATGTAGTAGTTTACTCAAGAGGGGTCAAATAAACTCAGACTGGATAAATAATATTGATATGGTAATTACTCTTACACAGCTCTTCATGCCAACAAACATTTTAAACACAAGGAACGTGATGAATTACAAGCATTCTATCACAGGGAGGCCAGGCAGATTAGCTTCACAGGCTCATTTAAAATGGGTTGCTTTAACAAAGTGGAGAGGAGCAAGTGAATAAAATTCTTCCCAGGAGCCGTTATAAATAATTCATACAAAATATTTTTTTTTAATTGGTACAAAATTCTATTTAAATGGATGTAATTATTTTGCCACTATGTATACTACTTATTCCTCAAATTAACCTGTATTCTGGGACTGCAGATACTTTGAGATCTGGGAGTCAGTAATGTAGTACTATTTCGTTTAATATGGAGGATATATGCTTTTTTGGTCTCAAAGACTTTAACATCAGCATTGGTGGTAATTCTCTTCTCTGATTCTTTGTTAAAATGAAAATAAGGCTCTAGTAAGGAGACTCGTATGCCCCACCTCTTTCTAAGGCCCCTGTTACCAAACTAGCCTGACTTGTCTGACTGTATTAAGACACGAGCTACATTTTTTCTAAGTCTTATAGGCTACAATTTTCAGACTCTTCCAATCCACTCAGGCCACATTTAGGCAATCACTTAAAACGATTAGAGTTTCACTTCCTCTTCAGGGGAACAATGCTGTCTTTCATTTCTGACAATCTGCAAATAATGTGAATAAAGTTCAGGTGTATTTTGCAGACATAGTGAAAATAGTAAGTTGTGAGCAAAATGGCAGTCTTTTAAGCTTCGTCATCATTACACTGCCAAAGCCAAAGGACATAGACAGTTCTGTCCTTAAGCAAAGCTTTCTCATTTTCCAAACTATGTCCTGTGATTAGAGCCTAAAAATCAATGAACATTAAAGTAAGAAAAGACAAGGTTAACATATACATATAATGTGTATATATGCATATTATATGTACATGTGTATGTATAATAAGCAAGTCAAAAATAGCTCAAATTTGAGTTTATTCAATCTGAAGATTATTTCTAAGGCTCCGGTGTTGGCATGGGGTCGTCCTACTGGATGCTTGGTGCAAACGATTATCGACAGACGGCATGGCTGCTGAATTTGAGGGAAGTTCCGGGAAGACAGCTTAGTGATAGCTGTACACTCTGGAGCTGTATTTTCTGCATTAGTGAAATGAGGGGCAGGGAAGTCCAGATAAGATTTCCTCCTACATTTTCTATAATTCAAATATTTTCATTTGCAAATAGCCTTCCTAGAAATTACGGGGGTCTGAGTGCAATCCTGTAACAATCTTTCTGCAGTAAAGAACTCACCCTCGTTCTAATTTTCTTCTAGAAAGATGGTGACTGTAAGTGTGGTCTACTGCTAGAAGGAAGATTTTGGTTTGTTAAAAAAAAAAAGCCATTTGCTTGGACTTTCATTTGCATTTAAAGGACAGACTAGCCAGACTGTTTTTGTGACATAAGGATAATTACACAGCATGTGGCCATATTAAGCTTGGAATTTTGTTTTCTCAAAGTCCCTTTCAAGAAAAAAAAGATCAAAGCCCCATTTTGTTTTTCTTTTAGAAGTTTTTTAGCTTACATAATTATTTATCTATGGCACATTTTGTGAAACTGAGTTTCCTTTAAGTTGTTTCAAGCTTCTTCTGAAGCCAAGTACAATAGTTTGCTTTTTTAATACTTTGTCCTTAAGGTTGGTTGTTTTTCCAATTTGGGCTTATTCTCAGGTCATTATGAACTTGGGACATAAAGAACATAAAAGCTTTTATTATCTATTTCATTTCCCTTTGCCCCCAGGGAAGATGAAGATCTTTCAACCTTTACCAAATAGCTCATGTGTCCTTCCACTGGCCAAGTTTTCCTGTCTTTCTAATCAAACAGTTGATTTATGGAGCTTTCTACAAACTTGTGAAATGATGCAGGAAACAGAGAAAAGCTGATGGTTAAATTTTAGGCCTCAAGGAGGACACAACAGAGACAGCTAACTAAAATGACAAGATTCTTAATTTTTAGAAATGTGGACCTTAAATTGAGGCCAGTACTTAAACTTTCTGTGACATTACATTTAAAACACTACAGTAGTATAAGCCTCTGCTTTAGCTGATTTTCTATTCAAAGTCATTTGCTAAATTTTTATTTTAAAAAGTCTAAAGAATATGAAACACATTACTCTAAACAATGGAACATTTTTCTCTTCAGGATAATGGCTGTCAACTAGGGGCAATTTTGGCCTCAAACGCATGCTAACATTATCTAAAAACTTCTATATTTATCACAACTAAGAATGCTTTTTTCCCGGGGTTGGATAAAGATCAGGAATGCTATCAGTCATTGTGGGACAACAGAATATGGCATGGCAAAACATGAAAGACTGCCAAACTGAAAGACATTAAGAAGAAGCACTTATGCAAGCACCTTCTGTTTCCCTCTATTTGCCTAAAATCAAGACATAATTATGTAAAGACCAAAGATATCCTTCATCATTTAGAACATGAATGAGCCATTAAAGCCAGTACTAGACCTTTGTCATTTGAAGATCATACTATGGAAGTCTATGTTAATGGTTTGCTGGCCAGTGTCCCATTACTATAATCAGCTACAGTGGTCCTTCACTTATTGTGGAGATTTAATTCTAGACACCCCCTGGATAAGTGAAAATAAATGAAGTATCAACATTATATTTATTTTAGTAATTATATATTTAAGTCTTTCCAGACTTTAAAAACCTTTCCCACACTTTTAAAAACACTTCTAATGTTCTTAAGCATTTTCTATGTAATTTTAACAATATTCATAAACTGTAAGGGACTACAAAATCCAGAAATATAGCAAAAACAATCTGCAATAAATAATTTAGATTAATACCTTTTGAAAACCCATGAAATAGTGAGTCCACGAAAGTCGAACCATGAAATAACGAGGGACTACTGTGCCTGTCACATTCTGAGCCAAGAGAGTCATCAAAGTCCTGCCTGTGGCACTCTAAGGATGGTGAACCTTTAGGATATGAGGTCTAGTTTGTGTCATTAGGGGCACGCTCTTGAGAATGATATTGGGGCTCTATCCGGTTCACCCCTCTCTTTGCTGTCTCACTGGCATGAGATAAACAACTTCATTCCAACAAGCACTTTCTTCCATGATTTTTGCATTTTCACAGGACCAAAAACAATGGAGACATCTGACCATGGACTGAACCTTTGATACCATAAGTTAAATAAGCTTTTCCTCTGTTAGGATAGATTTTTTTCTCACATGAGGGAAAAGCTTACCAAAAATACCTGAGATAAAGAACTTACAAAGAAACAATTTGTTTAGACCTACAATTTCAGAAGATTCGGGATGTGGCCAGTTAAATTCATCATTTTGGGGCCTGTGAGAAGACAGTACCTCATGCCAAGAGGATGCTACTCATATCAAGGCACCTGGAAAGAGAAAGATTGCAAAGGGCTGGGGTAGACCGGCCTCTTCTACCCTAACCTAATGTTCTCACACTATTCCTCAACTGTAAGCAAGTCCACCAGAGGCACAACAGGCAATTATACAAAGCATAGGAATCAGTAGCAGCAAGATCTACTAACTAGCCATGGCCATTTATTTATCTTTTCACAAGTTGGCATCCATAGAGGCTCAAAGCTCTTTTTCTTTGTCTTGCCCTTTTTCTACAAATATACTGCCCTTTACTGAATATGTCAAATAATCTTGGATTTAAAGGTACTCTTTGACAATTATTTATTCCTGGATGTCTCTCATATAGAGACATGGTAATAAACTTGTTTGTATTTTTCTTTATAGCCTTAAGAACCTGTAGAGGCTGAAGATTTCTTTTCCTTTCTTTTCAATCATAATTTGTATGATTCATGAAACAAGTACTAAAAACAAAAATTTATGTGACTCAAAAAACATGCCACAAAGTAAGAAATAGTGATATACTTTGAGGGCATCTAGGGCGATCTGCAGACTCATTCATAACAGATGCTCTATTTTTAACTTTTTAAAAAAATCTTTTATTCATTTTGTACAGGGTCTCACTATGCAGCTCAGACTTACAGTGATCCTCCAGTCTCAGCCTCACCAGCACTGGGATTACAGGCATGCACCACCATGCCTGATTTCCATAGTGACACAGCACAGCTCCAGTTCTAGAGCCAACACGGCATGCAGTACTGGGGATTGAACCTGAGTCTTGCGCTTCTCAGGCAGACTCTTAGACTGCTGAGCTATCTCACCAAAACTCTATTTTTAACTTTAGTATGGCATGGATCTTGATTGGATACATTGCTATAATCAATTTGGGATTTTTAAAATGGATTTATGCTTTGCTTCAAAAACAAAACAAGGGGCTGGGGAGATGGCTCAGTGGAATAAGTGCTTCCCTCACAAGTGGAAGGGCCTGAGTTCAATCTCTTGTTCCACCAAAAAAGAAAAATATTTTGGGGAATTAACCCTATTATTTATGCAGATAAACATTTGCCTACACACTCAGCCAAATGGCCCACTAAGTGTCAGCTAGATGCTGAGTATTCAATGTCCTATCTTGGGTTAAAAAAAAAAAAAAAAAAACAACTAGAACTGACACTTCCTTTTATTGTTATTGATTTTATTAAGAGACAAATAGCAATGACAGTTTCAAAACTGATTAGTGGGACAGTTTCAATAATTAATACATTGCATACTGTCTTCATAGTAGTTATTCATAGTACAAGATGCAGACATGGTATCCTGTCCAAACACTATTAGTAAAACTAAGATGTTGATCATGAAAAGTGAATCATAAAAGAGGCCTTATTGGTTCCCCATACTTTGTATTAATATTCAGTCTTCAAAATAAAAACAAAATTTCCATAAGGAAAGCTACTTGTTATTCTGAAACTTTCTTGTCCTTTTCTAAATGTATGTTATGAATAAATGAACAGAGTATTAATTTAGTGGGACCATCACCCAAATAAAATTTAATGATTGATCCTTGACTTATACAGTTAAAAATATATAAGAAGCATTTTCTAATTTTTTGACATTTATTAGTACTTGTATGCAGTACATAATTATTACATTCATTTTTGGGAATTGGTACATGTACCTAATACATTTCAACTCTATTTTTCCTTCCCTCCTTTTCTCTTTCCTGTGTACAATATATCCAAAGGTGCACTTTGATTTAGTACAGTTTTCTTACCTGTTTTATATGTTTTTTAATCTGTTAGTCTGTTTTTTTAAAATCCTTATATATAATTAACTTTATAAGATCTTATAAGATTAATAAATGAGTCTGCTGGTGGAAAAGGATACATTTTTATAAATTAAACATCTAAAAATGTTAGTTCTTGAATGCAAAAATCTTCATCTTTCCCAGATTAAAAAAAAAAAACCTGCAGTCTACTACTACTATTGTAAGGAATGAGAAAACACATTCTGGAAAGAAGTGTGTAGTAGAGAGCCTTTGCTTAGTGCGGGTCCATCATGTCATGAGGAGACAGATGCTATGGATCAATGCAACTGGAAATGATTCTGTCAGAATTTCAGAGGTTTTGAAGTCCAGGGTGCAAAAACTTGGGAACACAACAATCTCAAAGGACCTCAGTGCTCAGCACCCAGTAACACATAAAGACTGCTCCTCATATTTCAATGCTACATTTCCCAGCAGACACAGGTACAGCACAGGTCATGGTGGCTGACCCTCTAGAGGATATAAGGGGCAACCCATGATGATGGCTGTCTAGTGTCCTATTGGCTGGTACTCAGAATATATGACAGCTGGGAGCAACCCTGTGGCCACCTAGATTTATGGAGTCACAGGGTTGTGGAACAGAACTGCTGTGGGCAATCAATATAGCTGTAAGACAAGATTACATCTACTACCACCCAATGGTAGAGTGACAAGAACGCAGTTTCCACCCAGGCTCTAAGAAAGACACAAGTATACAACTTGTTCAAAGAACCACATTACCAAAAGTGTGGTATGCTACTAATGCTTCAGAAGGACCTGGAAAGCAGACACCTGCTTCAGGATGCATGGATAATAGAGTCTTGGAGAAAGTTTTTCTCAATCCTAACAGTTTTGAACATACGTGTGGAAGCATTAGGGTTTTTGTTTGTTTGTTTGTTTTTGTTTGTTTGTTTGTTTGTTTTCGGGCAGGCTGCAGGGTTGCCATACTTCCCCCTCTCTCAAAAAGAAGTCTCGCCTATATTTGTGCAGCTGTTGCATTTTGGACACAAAAGATGTGCTTTATTCTACAGGGTCACAGCTGTTGTGTAATATCCTTCAAGGTTAATCTTACCTTGAGTCTTGCCCATATCTAATTTAGAAGACATTAAGGTGTAACTTTGGACTTGATACTAAAACTAGTTAAGACTTCTGGGGTTATTAGAATGAAAGGAATCAATTTGCATGACAGAACATGAATTTTAGGATTCCAAAAGTAGAATGTTAGCACCTAAATGACTGCCCTACTGCTCCAGTTGTTATATTGAATCACTAATACGATGATATTAAAAAATGGTTCTTGGGATTACTAGAAGTCTGTCTCCATGAGTGTGATTATTCCTCTCCAAAAACAAGCCCCCAGAGTGCCTTATTCCTTTCCCCCAGGTGAAGGAACAGTCAAAAGATGACACCTGTCAATCAGAAAAGTTGACCTTCACCACATACTAAATCTGCTAAGTTCTTATTATTGAGCTTCCTAAAATACAGAATGATAACTTTATGGGCTGCTCAGTTCATCAGTGATGGCTACAGATACGTGAAAATTGTAGACAGAAATTCTGAGATCCCAAAAATGGACTCTTAACATCAAGCCAACAGTCAAATACAATGAAAAATGAACATGGAAAATATATTTAAATTTGGTCATGCAAAGTATTTATTAGTTTCTGACACATACTTGTGTTTAGCGAATATTATTTTGACAGTGATAAGGATGGTATGATACTTGTCTAAGAACCAAATGAGCTGTGAATGAGGCTCTTTTAGATATTAAGAGAGAACTATAAGGGTAAGAGCAGTATGGGAAGGCTCAAAGATAATTTATGGATTAAAGAATAGGGAAATATGGGAAAGAAATGGAGTGTAAATAGCAAGCACTTGAACAAAAGCATTTAAGTAGGAAGCATGGCCCTGGCTAGGGAAACATAGCTTAAGAAGACTAGATATAGGCAAGGTTGTAGGATATTTTAAATATTTGGTCTCAAGTTTGCTATTTACTCTGTGCTTAGAAATCATCAGAAGGTTATGAGTAAGAGAGCTGGAGATGGGGCTCAATTGTACACTCGTATGGAAGCTCCAGGAGAAAAGTAATGCTTCAGTTTTTCATGAAATAATGAGTGCAATTAAAATGGCCAAAACAAAATGTATAATAGAAATATAGAGACACTTTGATGGAGACATAACCTAGATAAAAGTATAGAGATATGAGTGAGTATACCATGTGCATTGGACGATAAGCATAGATAATGAGCAGTTGATGAATCTATGCAGGGGCAAAAGGAATGGCTAATAAATAAATAATGCCTAATGGAGTTCTTGATAAATTCATGTTCATTATCTAAGGATCTATTTAATGCCAGACACACTCTATTATCTCCAGACATGGGTCTGTTTAATGATCACAACAGTTCTTTAAAAATAGATACTTTTTGTTAGAGTTCTTAAAGATACATATTCAATAAAATGATATATTTATACAAAGAATATATTAGGTACGTTTACAGGCGTGTCTGCAGGATCAGAGACAGAGGTGCTCTAAAGAGCCTGTCCTTATGCTGAAACATCAGATGATCCAGCAGGAGTTACATACGGAGGCCCAGGCACACCCTCAAATCACCAGTGAGTCTATATCAGAAGATTGAAGAATCTGTGTTGGAAAATGAATAGTCTCCGTGGATGGCTGGCAAGACTGGAGCCCAGTGTCCAAAGGCAACAGGAAAGACCAGGGCTCTGTCAAAACAGAAAACACTTCCTTTTCTTTCCCTTTTATTCTGTCCAATTTACACAAGTATTGGACAGTATCACATCCATCAGTGGCTTATTCACTCAGTTTGCTGGGCTATACAACCATCATCCACACACACACCAAGAATTTACTGATTTGATTTTTACCCAAGTTGACATATTTTGATTCTCAATCTACAGAAGCAGTACCTAAAGCTTCTCAAGCTTCAATTAGAAAACAGAAATTCAGCCAACATTTCTGAGCTTGCATTATGACCCCAAAACTGCAAAAGTTGTATCAGTCAGTCTATGAATTCAAATTCATTTCTCTTCAAAGACCCTTAGACTCTCACCACCCCAGGTGGCCTCTGTCTGTTAGACAACCTGGAGTTCATCATGGAGTCTTCTGTAAGTGAGCCAGGGTAGGAATGGCATTGGAATGTCCACATACACTGACTATCTCATCTTTTAAGTTCCTATGGTGTGTTTTACAGGCCTTTTTAATATAGTTACCCTTTTATTGAATTTGTTAGAAAGTTTTCTTAGTCATAAAAAGAAGTATCTAAAGGTGAAATTATAAATGGCGTCAAGAGCCAGCAATTTGCAGTTCATTGGGAATCTTTAGAAGGCACCACTACAGTTTCCTCTTAGATGCTGCATGGGTGTACAAGCCACAGATGAGAGTCTAAGCAGAGACACATTAGAAAAAGGAAGTTGGTGACGCTGTACTGTGGTGGTTTCAGCGAAGAAAACCGAAGGATACCATTCAGAGTTATTGGAAGAAACCATAACAGGTTTATCTGTGGTTTAAATGAGCAGGATACATGCTTGCAGGGACAATTGTAAAGACTTTAAGACTCATGAAAAACTAAAGCAATTAACAAACTATATCTAAAGCATTCTTTCATAAATCCCCTGTCTTTTTCTCTTCAGATATACATATCACACACATATGCATACTAAATGCATACTTGTGTACACACACCAACATACACATTCGTATACATGCAGAGTTCATTGCTGCTGATTGTTTGGAAAAAAAAGTCGTTGTTATAGGAAGATTGTTTTAAAATGCATTTACTAGTAACTTTAGTCAAGCCAAGTTTAATAAATACAGAATGCTTAGAAAATGGATGCCAGACTCTAGTACTATAAAAGTGTTTAAATATTGAATTCCTTTTCATGGAATATTTGTCTTTAAAGTTAAACAATTGAATGTTGTGAAAACAGTATGCAACCTGAAGACTGAATGCATTTCTAGAAATAACTCACCTACTGCTAGGAATTTTTAAGCTTATCTATTCTGTTGTTCCTTTTTTATTACCTACCTGTACAGTGAAATTGTATTACATACTATCCACGTAGACATGCTCATTGAATACAAAATCACTTTTCCTTTGGTTATTTTATTTGAGATCTCTGAGAAGTAGTGTCTGAGACATGGACCCAAAAAATAAAATAAGAAAATAAATGAATTTCATATGAATAGAAAATCTTACTTTTTACTGATTTATTCCAAGTTCTCAGTAGACAGTAGGCATGTAATAACTAGTGTGATATATTTCATGACATGCGTTATGTGTTTTCTGCTCATTAAGAAACCAGAATTTTTTATGTTTTATTTTGTTTTTAAAACAAAACAAAAGCCAAGTAAGAACAAAAATCAGAAACAAAGCAGGAAATAGGGCAACACACAACAGTACAGATTTTCAAACCAAGAATAGCTGATTAACAATGGTTGATGTGTTATATATTTTATTGTAAAATCTGTTGCTTAGATTAGCAGATATAGTTATATAAGATTAGACATATGCTTGGATGATACCACTTGCTTTCAAAAAAACCATTAATTTTTATGGTCTCTTTTTTTTTATTTTTAACCTTTCTTAAGAAGTTTGTTTTGGAGAGGGTATAGTACTAATTGATATGACATTAGAAATAGTACACAATTAGAAGACCAACATGTCAGATATTTAACCATGGTTTTTGTCTTACACATTGCTGTCCTCAGCATAGTTGCTTGCACTGCAGCTATCAGCACAGAGTTAGACAAGGTGAAAAATTCTATACTAGTTTGAAAAGATTAATAGAGATTTTCAGTATAATCATGTCAGCCATCCTGTGTATATACTTGCATATTTTTCCCCTACCTTTTTCCTTATTTTTTCTCTGGTAAATGATATAGACATATTATTGACACCTTATTTCACCTACACTTCATTATTTTTCCATAATTCACATTTAATTGAGGACAAAGAAGGATAAAGAAATTAGAATGCTGTACACCCAGTTGTGGTGCACGCCTGTAATCTCAGCTCTTGTGAGTCTGTAAACCAGCAGATTACTATGAGTCCAATCTAGTAGTGAGAACCTGAGCACCCTGTAGACCCTTTCCTAAAAACATGCACACATAAAAAAGGAACGTTATACCTCCAATAGACATGATTCTGAAATCTAGGTGCTGTCACCATGCCATAGTGTTCCAAATTCTCTTCCACTTACAGAACTTTCCCACTCACCTCTGTTGGATTTTGTCAAAACCTGAACCTCTGCCCTTCCTTCTTTCTCATGCCCTGCAATCAAGCTTCTCTAAAGTGAAGACTTTCTTCTCCTGTTTGTTTGAAGAGTACAAGGCTCAAGGCTTCTGAGCCATCCCTGATACCTCTTATCCTCCCTAGACGATATTCTCAAGGTGGCTATTCCTTGCTAAATACTGTCAAAATAAATGACTTGGGTCTTAAGAAGGCTCCCATGATGAATCTTTACAGAAGTCCATGTCCTAATCCTGATACATAGATTATGAGAAAGACAAGAGTTTAGCATCATGAGAAGGAACACTGCATGAAAACATGAAATGAAATTATTAGAAAAAACTTTAAGCTTTTTAGTTTTAGTGTATATTTGCAACACATAATAATTGTATTCATCCTGAAGAATTGGTATATAAATACACCTTTAAAATCTTTTGGCAACTTCATTTCTCAGCCTGCAGAGGGTTGTCTGTCTCACAGAAGGAAACCGTCTTCATGTGAAGAAGACTATTTTATCTGCATAGCATGACAGTTAATGACCCCTTGGAATCACAGCTGGAATAAATTCTGTTTTGCAATGAGTAGCAATGAGTTTCTAGAAGTTAAGTTATTCATTACTGCTTTAGGCCTGGCTCTAACTGCCCTAGTTCTTAGCAAAGTTTTAAGAGCCTTGCTTTTGGTCAACTTTTTTTTCCAGCTTAGACACAACTGGTAGGACACATTGTACAAGGATTTTTTTTAAAAATTGAGCAATTTAGAATTTTAGATCTTAAAAATTTAATACGTAAAGACCCTGAAATTCAGAAAATAAATTCTTGTCTCTCAAACAGAGGCAACGTTTTCAACAGACACTAACGGTGACATCATTTTCCACTGTTAAATAATTATGCTCACAAATGCCAGATATTTATTTTCTAGGAGACAGGAGAAGCTAAACATAAAAAGATACAGCAGAAAATGAGACACAAAGGATTATATTTTTAAGGTGAGTAGGAAGGGACTGCAAAGATCGCATGGCTCAGAAAGAGTTAAAGGTAATAAAAAGAATTTTCCAGTGCAGCTATATCTCTCTGTTAGCCCTAGAAGTCATACAATGATTCTGAAGATCATTTAATTCTACTAAACAAAGACAGACATGTATCTGTTACCCTGAATAAAAGTTTTTAGGAATTTATGTTATTTTTTCTGAAATTATTGATTCTGTACTCTAGAACAATGGTAGGAATATGAGAGTACTGCGAACGCAACCAAAGTCCAAATACCTCACAGGTTCCTGGAAGCCCTAAAACATCTCAATATTGGGAAACAAGTGAAATAAACTACAAGCCAGGCATTTACTTACACAAGACAAAGACCTGACCAGCTCTAATCCTGCATTTCTTCAAATGTTTTCCATTCATTCTGACTAAAGTCGCCTGGTGCTCGTGCCTGTAGCAGACTGATCCTACAGAAAGCCTCAATTACAAGGATGATTTTGTTCATAATTAGGCCCAGGAACCTATTCCACACCTTACTCCCTTTCAGAATTTAGAAATTAATAGACAAAAGTGAAAGTTACAGAGAGAAATGTAATATATACTCTTTTATCTACGAACAAAAATCATTAAAGTATGTTTTTAATATTGGCCTCTGTCATGTTTGTCTCTCATAGCCTCACACAATTATCTGGTACCTTGTGACCCAAGAGGCTTTAATATTCTGGAGTTTGGATCTATCCCTTGTACTTCAAAAAATGTGCTTGTATCCGTAATTAAAACATAGACACTTTATTAATTCTGGCCTATTTTTACATAACCTAAAAAGCATATATAAAAGGGTTATTACATAGCTTCTTTTTTCACTTTATTCTTAATTTTGGTATTTGTCTGAGTTGGTATATTTGAGTAAGCTTTTAATTTCATTATCTTCAGCATATTTTATCTTGCTTGGAATAGAATATAAAATATTTTCACATATCACTGCATATTGTTGGTACAATAATATGTATTTTAATGGCATATAGTAATTTTCTATTAAAGGTGTCTTTTTTATTTTTACTATTATGAAGTGAGAATTCTGTCTCTGTGTAATAATTAGCAAATTATATCTCATATATACCCACTAAATGGGAACTAACAGGATGGCAATTCAAATCCTTGTCACCTCTATTAGTATATATCTACCATGTCCCCTTCTGGATCACAATGTTTTCGTGTACAGAAACACAGAAAATGTTGAGAGTGAAACCAAAGCGTTCAAAGCCATCACATTTCCATTGAATTGCATACAATTCTTTGCCAGGTTGATGAACGTAGGATTCCCGAACCAATATCGCAGAAATATTGAATGAATCTTTAGAGTTTGCTGGTCCCATTCATGGAGAGAGAATCAAGACCTCTAGGCCCACTGTCATTCAGCTACTAATAGAGGCAGCCAGCCCTATAGCATGATGCACATATAGAGTGGCCTGCGGGACGGAGGAGATGGCTCAGTGGAATAAACGCTTCCCTGGCAAGCACAAGGGCCTGAGCTCAATCCCCCGTTCCACAAAAAAAATAGTAATAATATAGAGTGGCCTGCGGCTACTTGAAGGGTGACGATAGTTACCCCACCGAAGCACACTGCAATACTGTCATCATGCCTCTCAGATCAGACACCAAAGACCTGAACTTGTCTTTTCCTAATGGATTGTTCAGATCCATTCAGTTCCCAAATGGAACAATGACAGAGATGGGGAAATGTCACACCGTCTCAATTTGCTCCTCACTCTACGCTTTTCCTCCACACTAATTATTTGCCTCCACTACTTCATCCTCCTGTCCCCTATCAATCACTTTATTGACAGCCACTCATTGAGTCTTATTTTTCAATGCACTATACTTCCATCCAGGACAAAAACATTCACTTCTGATACTCTCACAGCCTGAACCACCTGCTTTTACACTAGGCTGATTCCTGAGTGTCTTTCAAATATTTGTACTTGATCTTAGCCAAAAGGTTTTTTCTTTTCACTACTTGGAATCAAACTGGGGACCTTGCAATTGCAGGCAAGCACTTCTGCTAATGAGCTATATTACATGCCCCTGTCTTTCAAATCTTAAAGACTCAAATCAAGTTCAAAGCTTCAATTATCCAACTGCAAAGTACCTTAACAGCTTAGAATCATTAGCTGCACTCAGTAGCACTTAGAAATTTTAAGTAAATAATTTTAATGGATTACTTTGGCCACTAAATTATTCTCCTGAGGATTCTAAGCTATGACTGCCTCTGTCATTTCCATTTTGCCTAGCACAATACCTTGGAAACACAGTAGAAAACTAATATCCATTAAAATGATGAAAAAACTGCCTTCTAAATGCTGGTCCTTTAGTAAACACAGAGAAAAGCTATGTGCAAAGTACCATATTAGAAACACCTGAATATCTCACATGGCTTCAAATGCAATTTTTATCAAACACTGAACTAAAAATTCATTGTTTTTACTCTTTTCTGATACTTCACATCAGCTTTGGCACTGGATAATGCCCAAAGTGCTTTTTTTCCCCCCAAACAGAAATAGGCTTATTTCGTTATTTTTGAAGCATTTTCAAAAACATAAGGATTAAATTATGAACTAAAGTGTCACATTCCACCTAGACTATGTTTTGTTCTAAGATATTTGTAGCCTGAAACCTTTTGCCTTTCTCTTTTCTGTTACCATAGAGTTGTTGTTATAAAAATAATGTGAATTCCCTGGGAAGTATTGTTCATCTGCCTTTTGCTGTCTCAATGTAGACATTTACATTTGTGAATGTAATTCACTCAGCTTAGAAGCTCATGTGTGTGTGTGTGTTTGTAGGTGTGTGCATATATTATGCTTTGTGTCCAGATATCCCCCCAAAAAACCTCATGAGGTCATGGGAGTGTGCTTTTCAAAAGTGGCTGAATCTAGTTCGTCACTGGTTCATTCTCTAATATATATATATAGGATTGAAGGTTTGTGTGCTACACCACCCTAAGGTGTGTAGCCTGCATACAGTATAAGGGACGAAAAGAGGATCAGTCCTCCCTTTTGCTCCTCTTGCTTTTGCTGTCTTCCATAGCCATGAACTCTTGCCCTGTCCAAGCCTCCTTGCCTTGGAGCCAGCTGATTACAGACTGAAATCTCTACAAACTGTGGACTCAATAAATTTTCCTTCCTTAACATTGGGTGCTGGGTATTTTGTCTCAACAACAAGAGAAGTAACCAAGACAGTACGTGTGTGTGTGTATTATATGCATACATTCTGTTCCTCTTCAGTGTGCATGGAGATTGGCACCAGGAAAGTGCTAGGCACGCAAATCCACTTTTAAATTGTTATACTCTGTTTCCCAAAGCATAAATCTCTATAGCTGTTCAGAACAAATACACTTTTAAAAATTGTTTATGACTGGTGGTTGTTGATCCAACAAATAAGAAAAGATAAACAGGAACACAGACCCACAAACACACACATACAGTCATTTTCTGCTGAGGAGGCTCTTTATCACATATGCGCACTCACAGCACAGATGTGTTCACAAGCTCCTCTCCACTTCTTCAGATCTCTAAGTGTTTCACACCAGCAATAAGAAAACTCCATCCCAAGTCTTATGGAATATTGCACAGTTAACAATAGAGTATAAGAAGGGAGGAATCTTGTGAAAACAAGAGATCTTGAACTTTATGCAACACGTGCTGTTCTTGTTGCATAAGTTAATAATTACCTCAGTGTTTCTCAAATTTTCCTGTGTGTCACAATCACCTGGAGGACCTGTTGAGAAGTACCACTGGCCCTATACCTAAGAGTTTTGACTTACAGTGTCTAGGGAAAGTTTCCCCTGAAATTTGCATTCCTTATATGCTATTAGGAAACATTGACGTTGGTGATAGAATACTGAACCTTGAAAATAGCAGCAATCAATATACAGCTCATCACTGCAGATACTGAAAAAACAATGAATCTAAATAAGAGAGTCTATGATCTCAAAGAAAATTCACTTTGGAAGACAAAGATCATGGTTCTGAAGCACATGAGGGTAGATAAATTTCCAGCAACCCTTTACTGTGTCTCCTAACGAGGGATCTTTAGTTACCAAACATGGTTTTTTTGCCATTTGATAGCCCTGGGAACCAGGACAAAATTTGTTTCCCTTTCCCACTTCAGTTTCCCAGTTATGAAAGGGTGGCAAAGAAAGTCGTGTCATACTGGTTATACACATTCAGTAAAGGATGAAATGATATGGCAAAGCCTTTAGCACAGTACATGAAATGTAGTAACTAAAAATAAATTTTACTCTCCTTTTATCATATTGGACATTTCCTCAGAGTATATTTCACTTTTTTCTTTTTGGATACTATTAGTAGGACAATCATATGAGAAATGTTCTCCAGGAATTTGGGCACGTATTAAAAGGAGAGACTCCTAAGCTTTATAGTAACCTTATTTGCAGTAGGTTGTACAAAACATAAAAAATGAACAAAAATAATAAGTGAATTGACATCATTCCAAAAGTAAGGAGGGTAAACATGTATTCACTTTCAGAGCATCAGAAAGAGTCCCTGAAGTTAGAAATACAGTCATTCTAGATATTTGTACTCAAATTCCCACGTGGTTTTCCACAATCTCACAGGAAACAGACATTACTTTGGAGAAATAAGCCAAGTATTGGAGAACAGTGTCTTCCTTATATTGAAAGGATTTTTTTTTGTGGTACCAAGGATTGAACTCAGGAAGTTGAGCTTTCCAGGCAAGCGCTTGTTCTAATGAGCTATCTCCCCTGACCCTGAAAGGATTTTTTTGACATGACTTCTTGTATGTGCTCTAAAAAATTTTCTGTATAAGTCTACTGTCTCTTCATTGGGACTGACTCTGTCATTGAAGTATGAAGTATGTTTCCCTGTAGTTTTTTTCTGTATTTCACAATTCTTGATATAGGAAAATAGCTCTTGAGAAAATATTTATATAACTTTTTGAGCTAGGCTCAGAAAGACAATTGTCATTAAAATGAAAATAAAACAAGATTAATTGTAGCAAAGTAATAGCATATAATCTGGACTGACTAGATTCTGAATTTCTTTAAATAATTAATGTAAAACCACATCTAAAATTTCTTGAACAAACAGTTTCATTTATGGGATAACCAGAAGCAAGTTGAAGTGGTTCCTAACAGGGAAACCATACCAGCTAGGAAAAAAAGTGAATATTCCAATTAAAATCAAGAGCCAAAAAACTAAGGTCGGTTAGAATTTCTCTCAGTTCCTGATGGTTGGGAGGAACCAGGTTTTGATAAAGAGAAGAATTTTGAAAGTTTCCAGAAGGAGAGCAATTTTGCATTTTTTTTCCCAAGGTGCAGAAGCATAGCTGAAAGACTTGCCAGCCTTCTGTAGCAATCAGGTTGCTGTAGCTTAGACTGGAATGAGGGTGACATGATGTTTCTACTACACAGTCTTTTGACCTATATTTCATCATTAGGAGCAGAAGGCATCACCAAAGAATGTTTCATTGTAACACACAGCATGAATTCCAAGGCTGCTACTTCATGTGACATCAAAAAGGTCTTCAGTAAGAAATACAGATTTGTAAAAACAAAGCAGTAATTTATTTATATCAAATAATCTACGGTTAAGGCTTTGATGATTCAACAAGAGTTACCCAAAAGATTCAAAATCACACACACAAAATTGGGAAAGATTTTTAGCACAGTTCAAACAGAAAAAAAAATATGTATAAGGTAAAGAATTAAAGAAAACAAGAATATATACTGGCCCCACTGCTGCTAACATCAGAATGACAGATTGGAAAAGAACTGGCTAGTGATGAAAACTTTTGAAGGCAAATAAAATAAACAAAAATGGAAATAAAGACTAAACAAGAGGAGATTTACTAGGTGACAAGCAGAATGAAACAAGGCTTTAATTCCAACTAAGGCTCAACTGTTTTGAAAATCTAAGAAACTTCTGAAACTAAAACTGATGCAGCTACCTTCTAGAAAGGGGTAAAGAAAGCAAAGAACAAAGCTCTGAAAATGCTTACATCTCATTAAATCAAACTTGAAAGAAGAGCAGATGAAAATAAAGAGAACAAAATACAAAATAATAATTTTTAATTTAAAAAAAAAAAACCCTAAGAGGCAGGGGAGATAGCTCAGTAGAATAACCTCTTGCGTAGCAAGCACAGGGTCCTGAGTTCAATCCCTGGTTCTGAAAGAAAGAAAAAACAACCATAGACTAGAACACTTGAAGATATCTCCTTTCTTAAAGGATTTTGAGATAACAGGGCATTAAATGTATTATCCATGAGGAATTACTCTCAGACCAGTGAAAAATTCATTTCTTTGATGTTATCCATGACTACTTTTTGTCAGAATGTTTTATTTCTAAAACTGGGCATTGTGACACATGCCTGCAATTCCAACATTTGGGAGGCTATAAATAGAAGGATCACTACTAGTTCAGTCTATGCAGTGAGATATTGTAGACCCTGTACTAAAATACAAAAGGAAGAAGAAAGAAAGAAAGAAAGAAAGAAAGAAAGAAAGAAAGAAAGAAAGAAAGAAAGAAAGAAAGAAAGAAAGAAGGGAGGGAGGGAGGGAGGGAGGGAGGGAGGGAGGGAGGAAGGAAGGAAGGAAGGAAGGAAGGAAGGAAGGAAGGAAG
>PVKA01016960.1:0-46780 GCA_004027165.1 Ctenomys sociabilis | reverse complement strand
ACTTGAATTTTCATTGAATTGTAGATATTGCTGAATTTCTTGTTGAATTTCTTCTATGACCCATTGATTGCTGAGTAGGGTGTTGTTTAGTTTCCATGAATTGAGCGGGTTTTTCTGGTTTCTTTTGTCATTTATTTCCAATTTCATTGCATTGTGGTCAGATAGTATGCATGGGATAATTTCTATTTTCTTGCATATAAATAGGCATGACCTCTGGACTAGTATGTGGTCTATTTTGGAAAATGACCTGTGTGAAGCTGAAAAAAATGTGTATTCAGCTGTGGTTGGGTGGAACACTCTGTATATGTCCACCAGGTCCATTTGTTCCAAGCTCTTGTTCAGTTCTGCTACTTCCTTGCTAATTTTTTGTCTGGTTGACCTATCTTTTTGAGATAAGGGTGTGTTAAGATCTCCTGTTAAGATTGTGTTCTTAGACATGAAATTTTTCATGTCCCTTAAGATTTGTCTTACATAGTTGGGTGCTCCTGTGTTTGGTGCATAGATATTTATGAGTGTTACTTCTTGCTCTTGAGTTTTTCCCCTGACCAATATATAGTGGCCTTCTTTGTGTCGTTTGATCATTCTTGGTTTGAAGTTGAGACTGTCTGAGAACAGAATTGTTACTCCTGCTTTTTTCTGAGGTGCTGGTGCATGCAGTATTGTTTTCCATCCTTTGACTTTGAGCCTATGAATGTCCTTTTGTGTTAAGTGTGTTTCTTGTATACAGCACATTGTTGGATTTTGTTTCCTAATCCACTGTGCCAGTCTATTTCTCTTAATTGGAGAATTGAGTCCATTTACATTGATGGTTATAATTGAAATGTGCTGACTTATGTTTTTCATGATATTTACCTGATGTTGTTTACTCCTTTGTAACCTGTGTTTAATTGACTGTCCTGTTTAGTGGGTTCCTTCCATTCTCTTGCATGGAGTTCTGGTCGTTGTGGTCTGTCTCTAGAACCTCTTTCAGCAGCCTGTGAAGGGATGGCTTTGTCATCATGAAATTCTTTAGTTGTTCTTTGTCGTGGAAGTATTTCACTTCTCCATCAAACTTGAAAGAGAGTTTTGCAAGGTATAGTAGTCTGGGCTGGAATTTGTTTTCGTGTAGGACTTGAAGAACTCTGCTCCATGCTTTCCTTGTCTTCATTGTTTGTGTAGAGAAGTCAGCTGTAATTCAGATGGGTTTTCCTTTGACTGTGAGCTCCTTCTTCTCTCTAGCAGCTTTCAGTATATTATTTTTGTGTTGGATTTCTGCAATCTTAACTATTATATGTCTTGGTGTGTTTCTACTTGGGTTGAGGTTATTTGGTGTTCTGTATGCTTTGGTGATCTGAATGTTGGATTGTTTCCTCATATTTGGGAGGTTTTCTGCAATTATTTCTTCCCAAATTCTTTTTATGTCATTTCTATTGACTTCTTCATTCTCGTTGATACCAATTATTCTCACATTGTTCATTCTGGCATCATCCTGCAGGTGATGGATTATTTTTTCCTGCATTCTTGTTGTTTTTAAGAGATCCTTTCTCACCTTTTCACTAGCTGCTCCGGCATCTTCAAGATCTGAAACTCTGTCTTCTCTTTCACTCAGACGGTTTTGTTGACTCGTGATTGCTATTTTTAGTTCTATATCTCTTTGACTGTGTTTCATGTGTTCTATTTCTTTTCTGTATTGCTCATTCAAGGAATCCATCATATTTCTTATCTCCTCAATTTTTTTATCCATGTCTTCTTTAAAGGTAGTTATTAATTCTTTTTTCTGCTGTGTTTATTCCAAGTTGGATTTCCTCTGTATATTTCTGGACTTGTTTCGGTAATTCAGATCATATGACTTCAAAGAGTTCTTTTTTGATTTCAGAACTTATTTCTGCTTTGAGTTCCTCATGATCTTTCTGCTGCTGTTTCTTTGCTTCAGATGCTGTTAATTCATATATATCAGTTGGAATAGTGCTCTCTGCACTTGTTTTGGGTGAGCATCGTTTTTCCACCCAATGTTTCTGGAATTCATTCTTTATTTCAGATTCTATGTATTAAAATATTTCTTTTTTAAATTGGGGAATTACTTCTCATTTTATTTCCTCTATAGCTTTCTGCTGTTGTTCCTTTGCTGCTGTATCTGTTAGTTCATTCGTTGCAGCTGAGCTAGTGTCCGCTGCCCTTCCTGATGGACTCGAGGTCTGGAATTGCATTTTTCCCCTTCTCTTTGTCATTTTGTATAGCACTGATCTTTGACCTTTGGTGTAGAGCTTTGGTGTAGCTATAACCTTATCTTGTTATGAGATTCAGGTGCCAGTCTATTAAGTTTGAGATTTTCCAGGTATGCCTATCCTGGGTCTAGCTGTTGTGTTCAGTTCCTTTTTTGCTGCAGCTCCTTTGGTTCCCCTCTGTTGGTTCCCGGGGTCAGCCCTCCTGTGTCAGGCAGGTCGTTCCCCAGGTAGGTGGGCCTGGGCTTTGGTGGATCTTCTGGGATCACAAAAGGATAGTGGATGATCTTATTCACTGAGTAGGCTGTACTGAGCCGGCCAGCTTGTGCTGGGTCTGGGTCTACAGGCCGTAGCCTGAGAAGGCTGGGAAAGGTCCCTCTGGTGTAGTGGGCCTGGAGCCCTCACTCACAGGCCGGGCTGTGCTGGGTTTCGGTCCGTAGCATGGGACCATGGATTGTTGAGAAATGTCCCTCCGGTGTGGCAGGCTTGGAGTTCTCACTCCAGGCTGACCTGCACTGGGTCTGGGGCTGTGGGGTGGGACCAGTAACCACCTGGAAATGTTTCTCTGGCACAGTGTGCCTGGAGCTGTCACCGGGCCATGGGGGGTGGCGGGCAGCTTAATCCCTGGGAAATGTATCTCAGGCACGACGGGCCTGAGGTTGTGCACTCACTGACCTTTGATGCCCAGAGAATCGGGGAAATTCCCACTCAATCAGTGGGCTTTAGGTCAGGGGATCTGGGGAGGTGTTGGTGAGTGGGTCCTGAGGTTTCAGGCCAGTCACTCGCTTGGAGGGGTTAGGGACAGAGATCCGTGTAGCGCGCATGGGAAGGAGCCAAAGGCTCTCCCTCAGACTCACCACCCTCTCACTGATCTGGGAAGCCTGGTGAGTACTGTAAATTCGCTCTCGCTGGGAGAGCTTGGCACGGGAACCAGGAGGCCGCTGGAGTCAGCCACTGTCTCAGGCTGGTCTCTGGCTGGGCAGGCGTGCGCGGGATGGAGGAAGATTGTGGAGTTGGCCGCGCTGTCTCTGGCCGGACTCAGGGGCTGGGCAGGCGCGGGCAGGATGGAGCAGCGAGGACTTTTTGAAACCAACAACAAAAACACAATCCAATTTTTAGAAAAAGTTGCAAATCTGTGTACCAATAAAATTAATTTTAAAAAACTTAAGGTGCAAGTTCAACAGAAAAATCACAACAAAACAGTCTTTGGCTTCAGCGAAATTAAGCTGATAGCTAGAAAGTCAATTCATGTGTTTGGTCATTAATAAGCAAACATCTGGGTGCCAAGATAGCTCAGTGGACTAAGTGCCTGTTTAGGGAAGCACAGGGACCATGGTTCAATCCCCAATACCATATGCATCACTGACCCCAACCCCAGGTGCACTGAGCCAGCCACTAAAACCTGGTATGGTGGAGCAGGCCTGTAATCCCAGTGCTAAGGAGGCTGAAAACAGAAGGATCACTCTCAGTCAAGCTGTGTATCAAGACCATATATCAAATAAATAAAAGATTTTTTTAAAAAAGAACACATGCACAAATTAGCAAAACCCATATTAATTTAAAATTAAATCACTGTTTAAGACATTCTCATGGAGAAAGTTGCAAGTTCAGATGGCTTTTCTGTGAATTTTATAAAATATTCCAAGAATGAATAATTTCACTTGTTTTTTTGGTCTATCATAGAGAAGTGCACAGTAGAGAAGTGCACAGTCAGCACTCAATAAGTCATTGTTGAAATAATGAGTGAATGAATAAGTGAAATATAGCTTCATCTATGCCAAGTGCTCTAAAAGCGTGCACAGCTATGTCAGTAGATTCTTGCCAGCATGCATATTTTTAGCCAATATTGCATTGCTGGTAATGGCGATTATGCACAGTTTCAGGCATCTAACCTTGAGCTTCCAAACAAACCTTGAAGTCCTAGCCAATGAGCAGTGTATCTCAGAGTCTTGCGATTAATTTTCATTCCTAAAAATTCTTATCTACTGATGCTAAGGTTTGCTGCACATGGATCTTATGCAAAGTTATTACAAGGAAGGATAAAAGCAACCAAAGTCCTTATCAAGAGTTAGAACTCTTGTGCAGCTAGAAGTAGAGTTTTCTATCCAAGCAGACTTCAAAGCCAAGTTAAAAATCTCTGTTTCTCTGGTAAGAAAATAATGCTCCTAAAATAAAATGTGCAGCCAGTGATATTTATTTACAAATGCCCTATGACCACCTTCTAAAAAAATGCTAAGTGACAGTAGAATTTCAAAAGACACCAGAACATGGATCAAAATCTCTCTATTAAAAATATGACTTTTATGTGATGATCCTAGCAAAATAATTTTCATTGCTTTTGCAACTAATTTCTAACTCCCAAGCAACACAAAATTAATTTGATTTTGCCTTTGCACCTCCCTTTGTTCTACGTGTAAAAAAGTGACTGTAATGGTATGCAAAAATAGAATCTCTGGAGGCCCTGTATACTTAACATACTTTAATGTTTGGTCAATCTCTTCATTAACCCCAAAAGAGGAAATTTTCTTTTTATTTACTGGTTAAAAGACATGATCAGCCTTTGTACTGTGATTGGAACCAGATAAAAGCTAAAGATCTTTTTGTGATTAAATTAAAATGAAGCTGCAGCTCTCAGAAGCCGGAAGCTGGAGTGATGGACGATGAGAGTTCCAAGACTAGCGGGCATGTTTTGCATTACCCTGTCTTGAAAACCAAGGGACCATCCAGAAGCACAGCCAGCAGGAAACCAGCATCTGAAGCCTCCAGGGACCTTGCAGTCTGCTCCAGCCAAGAAGCCAAGGCCTCAAGAAAGCCTCCTGAGTCCCAAAGCCCCAGCCCAATGGCGGTTGTGTCAGCAGCCCTGGCGCGGCTACAGGCTGAGACCAAATGCCCTGCGTGCTTGGATGACCTGACAGACCCTGTAACTATCGAGTGTGGACACAACTTCTGCCGCCACTGCATCCGGCAGACGTGGGCAGACATCATGGAGAAGTTCCCCTGCCCTGTGTGCCGCTTTGAGCGCGAGGAGTGCTATTACCGCCCCAACACGCAGCCTGGCCGCATGGTACAGATCGCATGCAGGCTGCACAACAGCTGTGGCAAGAGGCGGCGGTCGGAGAAGACCACCCTGTGCGAGAAGCATGGCCAGGAGCTGATGCAGTTCTGTGAGGAGGAGCTGGAGATGCTGAGCCCCCAGTGCATGTCCCTCGAGCACAGCACCGCTTGAGCCCCCTGGCAGAGGCTGCCCAGAGGCACCGGGCAAAGCTGCACAACTATGCCAAGGGGCTGCGCAAGCAGGCATCTGACACCCAGAAGCTCATCAGCATCCAGAGCAGGGCTCCCCTGGAGCTGCGCGAGAAGCTGCCTGCTCCACAGGCAGAAGCTGGCCTCCGAGGTGGAGCTCCTGGGCCAGTTCCTGGAGCGCGAGCAGCAGGCGGCCTTCGAGCGGCTGGCCGAGGAGGAGCGGCACATCCAGCAGCAGCTCGAAGACAACATCAAGGCCTTCACTAACTATCGGGCCAGGACGCAGAGCCTGCTGGCCAGGGTGGAGGGCCACAACTCCCTGTCCAAGGTGGAGTTGCTGGCGCAGATCAAGCATGTCTACCCACCCTCTGACGGCGAGGTCAGCCCACCCACCTTCTCCATCAGGCTGCCGCATGAGGCCTGCAAATTCCCACCACAGTACTCTGAGCTGTGGAAGATCAGGAGGGAATTTCGTGTTGATATCATCCTGGACCCTGAAATGTCCTACCCAAACCTGCTCATCTCCCCCGACAGAAAGTGCGTGAGGTTTGCAAAGAAAAGGCTGAGAACCCCACATGTGTCCAAGAGGTCCACCCCCAACGCTGTGATGATGGGCTTCCCGGATTTCTACTCCGGCCGCCACTTCTGGCAGGTGGAGGTGGGTGACGTGCCACAGTGGGCCGTTGGGGTGTGCAGGGCTGTGCTGACTTCCAAGTGCCGGCGGACCGGACAGGGCTGCTGGCGCACGCAGCTGTTGCAGCACGGGGTCTACGAGGCCCCAGGAGCCAGGCCAGCAAAGCTGCAGCTGGAGGTGTGGGACCGCACCCTGGGCATTTTCCTGGACTATGAGCTGGGCGAGGTGAGCTTCTACGACATGCCCGATGGCACACACATCTGCACCCTCAGCGACTCCTTCAGCGGGCCCCTGAGGCTCGGGTCTGAATCCAAGTCGCTCAGGATCCTCAGGTAACGGTTCTGGAGTAAGGACACACCACGCTTTTCCCCTTAACCTAGCATTTGCCCTTTAGTTTTGGCCATGGTGAGGATGGCCTTGGACTCTGCCCGTGGAGTACTATTTTGTACTTAAATTATGTTGGGATAAGCGTTTTGATTCCATTTCACTTCTTTTCAGTTTTTGGTATATGATGTAATTTTTTTTTTTTTTTTTTTTGAGACAAGGTCTCATGTGCAGTTCAGGCTGGTCTCAGTGACCCACCTGCCTCAGCCTCCTGAGTGGTGAGATCACAGATGTGTGCCACCATGCCCAGCATGTGTGGTCTGAGCCCAGGGCCTGGCCCAAATCAGGCCCATGCTAAACAAGGAGCCATGGTCTTGGTGCTTTCAAGTTTGTAACAAACAGCAGTTGGGAAACAGCATGCATATGTGCTTTGCAGTGTTGACGGGACAGGCCCAGGTTCCCTAGGTACTCATGTGTTACTTTTCGGGTTTACTTGATCTGGCTTATAAATGCAGACTGAAGGGCTGGCCTAGTGTGAGCTTTTGCCCATGTTGGGAAGGGTTCTTTTGTTGTTGTTGTTTATTTTTTTGAGACAGGGTCTTACTCTGCAGTTCAGGCTGGCCTTGAGCTCCCTTTGTAGCACAGGCTGGTCTCAGACTTGGAGTGATTCCAGTGCTGGGATTACTGGTGTGTGCCACCACGCCCAGCTACATTTTTGAGATTAGGTCTCACATTATGTTACCTGGACTGTTTGTCTCAGTTTCCTTCCCACTGGCTAGTGTGTACCACTGTGCCTGGAGACGCCTTATTTTATTTTTTGTACTAATACTTATTATATATGCCATGCAAGGCGTATGTCCATATAGGATATAATTTTTGTTTCTGCTATCCTGGGAGATGAACCCAAGGCCTTCACAATGAGCTACATATACAAATGATAAATGAGGGGCAGCTGTTGAACAGGTTATAAATGTCATGATAGTACCTGTGCTGAGACTCTGCATGGTTCCCTGGTGATTTTTGTGGCTATTCAAAAATAAATTAAGGAAAAAAAATAAATTAAAATAAAAATAATAAAAATTAAAATAGTCTTGTAGGCAGAAGAGCAGGAAAAGCATCCCCTGCCTGTATCCTTATTTGATAAAAACAAGAAGGGTCCAATAAATATCAAGCAGTAGAGATAAATGTCACTTAAGGGCTTTAGAAGCAGTAAGAACAGAAAAGAGCAACAAGAGCTTTGTCATATTGTGGTTCTGAATGCAAATCCCAGCTACACCACAAACAAGTTGTGAGACCCCAAACTTTTCTCTGCTTTAAATTTCTTCATTTACTGAAAGAAGATAGCCAGCCATGCCAACTCCAGACTTTTCTGTGAGAGCTGGGAGATTATCTATAGAAAATACGTGGCATCCAGTAGTAAAAGGAAATTATTAGTGGAATAGGTACTGATCTTTCTTTCTAGGTTGCTTTCATAAAAACAAATGCAGAACAGGGAAATAAGAGATACCAGGGATTTTTCTAACACTAACATTCCTCCTGAGGATGTTTACTCCTGTCAGGAGTTCTGAAAACCATTAAACAGCAAAAGTGAGCTAGCCAGGACTTCACAGCATATTCAGCTAAATTAGCATTTAGCTACTAAAGCAAATGTTATCAAATCTGTTTTACATTGTAAATGATTTTTTGGAAGTTCTGAGGAAGAGTTGGAAAAGAGAAATAGAAGAGAAAGGAAGGCAAAAGAAAAAGACAAGGGAGAAGAATGGAAAGGGAAGGAAAGACAGAAAAGAATGAAAAACATACCTAACCAACTCCAGCCTGGTTTAAGTTTTCTTACAGAAATAGCAATGAGTCTGTTACCGATCCTCACTGCATTCCTCGGAAGGTGAGCAGTACATCTGCTCTGCTAACTTCTATATGCCCATGAGCTATCTCAGCATCTAAAATGTCATAGCTATTGAATAAATAATTGTTCAATGTGCAGATGAAAACATGAATGAATGCTGTGTGTGTCTCTGGAATCATATATATTCACTCTACAACCAGGAACTCAAAAACACAAAGGGCTGCTTTTATGCATTCAGAGCCAGATATGAATCCCTTGCCCCAGCTTTCTTCTAGCAGCTATCTCTGAGCCATCACTGACCCCCACAAAATGGTTTTCCAAATAAATGATTTGAGAGTCCTGCAAGTTGGCCTCAACGTTAACTCTCCTTCTGCCAGTGGCCTCAGTACCTAATGATACAGTTTCTCGTATTATTTGTGCAAGAGAAACTATTTAAAGACTCTGAGTTACATGCCAAAGAAAAATCAAACAGAGAGCTGAGCAGTGAGAAATAGGTCGATACAGCATCTGCTCTCATTATTGAAAGGTGCTTAATCTCATTATTCAGTTTTAGGACAAAACAGGAGCATGTGGTGAAATTCAATACTGACAATATGTAGAGCAAGAGATTGGGTAAGGATGAGTTAGCAACAGGTAGGGGAATATTTCAATTTCAATTTCAACTATAACTAAACTATAACTAATCAAAGCATTATAGGAATATTAACTTTTGATATATAGAGTATTAACATTTAATCTATGAAAAACAGATTCATAGTGATTCACCAAACACACAAAACTTTCAGAAACTTGTGCTGGTTGAGTCTTTTATTATTATTATTACGCTTTTCTTAATGTAAGCAGAGTCATAGTGAACCTACTGTTTTCAGCCTCCCCAGTGCTGGGATTACGGGCCTGTGCCACTACTCCGGGTCTCGGTGGCCAGCTCAGCATGCCCAGGGACAGGGCTGCTGTGGTATGTGGTGCCAGGGATTGAACTGTGGTCCCTGAGCTTGCCTAAGCAGGCACTTAGTCCCCTGAGCTATCTTGCCAGCCTCTGCTTTGGTTGAGTCTTGCAAAGATGATATAAACCATTTTGGGATCATCACAGGAAATTTTTAGAAAAAGCATATTATGGGGTGTGTAATGTCTATGTTTATTTTTAGGAATATTTTATTGATGGATTTTTAATTTTATGCTTATATTAAATAATGTATACTTCACAGAAAAGTAAAAATCAATAAAATATTAAATTTTTAATATGTAATGATTATGTAGAATAAACATCATTTTCTTCCTTTATTTTAAAATAAATTTTAAAAGACATTAAAAATGATACAGAATTTCAAAACAAGATAATAGGAAATTAACTACTGTTGTTATATTGTATATTATTATCTTCAAAGTAGTGTTCAAATTACCAGACATAGGCATTTAAAACACAAAAAATCGAGCATCAACTGTTCCTATCAATAAACCAACAGAAATTCGTAGTACAATTATTTTAGCTTTTTTGTGTATATATTTTTCCCTTCCTTCTGTCTTCTCTCCTCTCCCTCATCCCTGTTATTTCCTTTTGAGCAGTACCTTTCTCTTTCACAATATCTGTTGTATCTTCAGATTTTAATTACTTTTTAAATGTATTTCACAGGGGACAATACATGGTTTATCCATGGGGTCTGATTTATTTTACTTAGGAGTCTGATCTCTAATTGTATCTATTTACCTATAAAAGCCTCAAGTTTATTTTTTTTGTATATGAGCAATACTCCGTTGTATAAAAATGCACATCTTTTTTATCTGCTCCTTGATTGATTGACACTTGGGTTGCTTCCAAGATCTTGCTGTTACCAATTGTGCTGCTGTAAACATAGGTGCACATATATCATTGTCACATGATGTTTCCCGAGCTTTTGGAAAAACATTCAGGAGAGCAATAGCTGAGTTGAATGGGATCTCTAATCCTACTTTTTAAAAAAATCCTCACACTGATTTCCACAGTGCACTTCCGCCGCAGTGGAGAAGGGTTCTTTCCTTCCACAGCCTTGCTACCATTTGTTATTGGTTGATTTCTGGATAATAACCAATTTTTCTGGAGTGAAATGAAATCTCAGTGTTGTTTTAATTTGCATTTCTCAAATGACCAATGATGTTGAACAGTTTTTCTTTATTTTTTTTTTTTTCCTGTATTTTAGGGAAGGGTCTACAGGGTGTGCAGGGTCTCACTACCAGATTGGACTTGTAGTGATCCACCTGTTTACAGCCTCCCAAGTGCTGGGATTACAGGTGTGCACCACCACATCCAGTCTCAATTGCCACCTCAGCATACCCTGGGGGTGGGGCCAGCATAGCAGGCCTGGGGATTGAACCCCCAGCACCTGCATCTGCTTGCAGGTGGTTTAATCCACTGAGCTATTTGGCTGGCCCTCACTTTTTCATATATTTATGTTCCATTTGTATTTTTTTTGTCTGGGAAGTGTACATTCATCTCAGATGCTCATTTTTTTTATTTGATCTCTGAATTTGGTGGGCCTGACTTTTTAAAAATTCTTTGTATGTTTTAGATAGAAGTCCTTTGTTTGAGTGACAGTTAGCTAAAATATTTTCCAAATTCATGCATGCTCTTTTTTACTCTGTTGGCGAGTTCTTTGATATGCAGAAACTTTTCAAAAAGATGTATTCCCAGTTGTTGATTTTTGAAGTATTCCCCACATAGTTTGGTTTCTATTCATAAGCTCTCTACCTGTCTCTATGTCTTCAAGATTTCTACTTACTTTATCTTTCAGTAGATTGCATGTTTCTGTTTTAATTTTTAAGTCTTTGGTCCATTTTGATTTTAGTGCAGTGCTAGACTTGTTTCTAATCTGAGTCTTTAGAATGTGGAAAGCCAGGTATTCCAGCACCATTTATTAAAGAGACTAGTTTTCTTCCTGTGAACATGTTTGGCCTCTTTGTCAAAGATAAGGTGGCTGAGTGTGTTTCTAGTTGTGTCTGCATCTTCTAATCTGCTCCATTTGTCCCCAGGTCTGTCTTTTTTTTTTTTTTTTGGTGGAACCAAGAGTTGAACTCAGGCTTGTGTGTTTGCCAGGGAAGCACTTATTCTACTCAGCCATCTTCCTGGCCCCACACAGGTCTGTCTTTATGCCACACCATGCTGACTTTATCACAGTAGCTTTGCAGTTTAATTTCAAATGAGGGATTGTAATGTCCCCTGCCTTGTCGTCACTGCTCAGGATTGCTTTTTCTATTTTTGGTCTCTTCTGATTCCAGATGAATTTTAAGAACATTTTCTCTAGATCTATGAGGCATGGTAATGTATATTGATGGGGATTACATTAAATCTGTAGAACAATTTTTAGAGTATGGTCATTTTCACAATGTTGATTCTTCCTTCAAGGAGTAAAGAATATCTTTCCATTTTTTGAAATCCTCTTCAATCTCTTTTCTCAGGATACTATAATTTTCAGTGTATAAATCTTTTACTTCCTTTGTGAGATTGATTTCTAAGTATTTCTTTTTGGGGGGATGTTATTGTGAAATGTGTAGTTTCACTAAGTTCTCTCTAGGTGCATTAATTATTTGTGCAAAGAAATGCTACTGAGTTTTGAGTGTTTGTATCTGCTATACTACTGAATTTGGTTATTAAATTTATAAGTCTCTTCATGGGTCTTCTATGTAGAGTATCATGTCATCTGTGAATAATGATAATTTTACTCCTTTCTTTCTGTTTATTCTTCCTTTCATCTGTTTTTCTTGGCTAATTGCTCTGGCTAATGTTTCCAGAACTATACTGAATAGGAGTGGTAACAGCAGAGACCTTATCTTAATCCTGATTTAATGTAAAGGCTTTCAGTTTTTGTCCATTTAGTATGAGGTTGACTGTTGGTTTGGCATAGATGGGCTTTATCAGGTTGAAGTAAAAACCATCTCTTCCAATTATATATCATGTTTTTTATCATGAATTAGTGTTGGACTTTGTCAAAAGTTTTTCTACATCTATTGAGATGACCATGTGACTTTTGTCTTTGGCTCTGTTGATGTGGTGTATTACATTGATTTGTGTATATTGAAACATCCATGCATTCCTGAGTTGAATCTCACTTGGTCATGATATATGATCTTCTTGATGATTTGCTGCATTCTGTATGCTAGGATTTTATTAAGGATTTTTGCATCTATGTTCATTAGGGAGACTGGCCCATAGTTTTCTTTTTTGGTTGGGTCTTTCTCCAGTTTTTGTATCAGATAGCACTCACCTACATGAATCACTTTGGAAAAATTGCATCCTTTTCAATTTCACTGAAGAGTTTGATAAAAGTTGTCATTAAATATTCTCTAAATTTCTTCTAGATTTCAGCTCTGAATCTATCAGGACTTAGGCTTTTCTTTGTTGGTAGGTATTTTATTCCATTTTCAATTTCACTGACTGATATTGCATTATTTAAAATTTTTATAGCTGCTTGATTCAGCTTTAGTAATTCATAAGTGTTTATGAATATTTCCATTTCTTCTGTGTTTTCCAACCTATGACAGTAAAGATTTTAATACCTGTTCCATGTTATGCCTAAGATGTTTGATATTCAGACAGATAGTTAGGTTAAATCCAACTGTATATGTTGTAATAATAAGCTTCCCTTCTGGAGGATTAACAACCTAAGTTTGCAGACCAAAAATTAGAGGAAAAAAGGGCTGCAAGGACAGCCAACATTTTTGCCCTAGCCTTTCAAGCTCAGTGAAGACTCAGGATATAGGAGAACCTGTACTGTAATGTCATATAATTCAGCTGTGTCCCAAATTTTCTGATTAAGGAGATTATGGGGCCACAGAGTAATGTGACTGATGATGTAGAGCATGCTTAAGGAGAGTCACATGGAGAGAAAACTTTCTCTCAGGCTTTCACAGAGAGCACGTTGGTCAAACACTGACCATGACTTATCCACATGGCTGACACTGACAAAGAATCTAGGAACTACAGTAACAGGGTTTTGGGATAAACCCTGAGGGGACTTGACTATCTTTCTCAAATACAAAAGTTACATTTCTTATTATATAAGTGTTGGTTTATCCTGGTCTTAACCATCCAGCAGAAAAGTATAAAAATAAGGTATAAAAAGTAAAGCCATGTTAATATGCTGAGCTGTAAAAGGCTCAAGTCAACAACTTCTGCAATTGCCAGTCCTATGGATAACCCACTACTAGTATGGACTACTGGACTCTATTGGATTATTTTGCTGTATTCACACACTTACAATATTTAAATGACAAGGGAATACATGTCTCTGACAAAACTAACAAAAAAAGGGGATACAAATGAATGACTATTTTGTATCTGTATACAGATACAAAATAGGGAGGACAGATATATAATGGCATTCTCTTAATTCAGTGAATAAAAAGATTTGTTTCAATAGTGTTTGTTGACAGGATATCATGTTTGCGTCTTGTACAATGAATAACCACTAAGACAACAATGCGCAATGTATCTATTATTGAACATGTCCTAGTAATCAGTTTTGAAACTGTCTCATTACTATTTGTTTCTCAATAAAATTATTTTAAAAAGTTTAAAAAAGAGGGAGTAATGATTTTAGAAGTAGGTATTGATGTTCTGAATTTCCATAGGGTCTGCAGTCATTTTGTCCTTTTCGTTCCTTTTTGCATGAATTTGAATTTTTTCTTTCCTTTCCTTTTTTTCATAAGGTTGGCTAGAGGTTTATCAATATTTTTATTCTCTTAAAGAACTAACTCTTTAATGCATTAATTCTTTGTATTAGTAGGACATACTGTCATTACTGTCATCTTGTTGGTCTTTCTGTTTTGTTAGGTGGTTCTTTTGACTTTTTACATTTGTTCACCAGTCTGCTCCATGGTTCTTTTGTCAAATATGTACTATTCTTCCTCCATTGTAATTGATCATTTATCAGTTCTAGTCCTAATCCTCTAAGAAAACTTCTTTGTGATGCTTTGTGCTTATTTTCTTTGTAAACCATGAAACTATTTGTGCCTTATATGTTTGAGGTAAAGTAAGACACAACTATTTGCTAATGGTTTGTGCTTCAAGTGACATTATAGTTGCTACATAACTCATCAACAACATCTACTCTGACTTCCATGACTTCCATTTTATTGTAAAATGTGACTTTGCCTGGCTTCATTTGTGTTGAGAGTTCACTACTATGTTTGTTTGTTTGTTTTGAGACAGAGTCTTGCTATGTAGTCCAGGCTAGCCTGGAACTCACTTTGTAGCACAAACTGGCCATGAACTCACAGGCTCCTTTTCCCTCAGCCTCCTGAGTGTTGGGATTATAGGAAAGCACCACATCATCCAGCCTTATTATCAATCTTATCATTAATGTTATAACATTGATGGTATTGATGCTGATTTGTTTTTCTCTGCCACATAGGAGGCCAATGTCATGCCTTTATGAAATCAAAAGATTGTATTATATATTTCTCTACTGTGAACTGCAACATTTTTCTCAGGAATCTTAACTTTGTTCTTGTGAACAATGCTGTCAGGGTCAACTGGTAGTTTTGGTTTTTGGTTTTTGTTTGTTTTTTAGTTAACATAGTATCAGTGGGTAATTAACAGCCAAATGTAACATTTGGGTTATTTTTTGAAATAGTTGCAACAAGTCTGTACACAAATCATATGGTTCATTATTGCACCAAAAAATGCCTAAGGCTGGATTCTAAGATAAATTTCTAAACTCAAGATGTAAAATGTCTTTGCATGTACTGGGGCATATTTTTATACTACTATTTGGAAAATTTATCTTGGTGTATATTGCCAAAAGGTTCAACAACCGTGAAATGATGCAAGTTGTTCAATAATCAACAAATATTCAGACAGTGTATAAATTGCTTGACAGCTCAAAATAAAGCTTTCAACAAATGAGCAAATAGTAGACAAATTGTTGAATTTTTTTCTTTCTTCGTGGGTTTTTTTGTTGTCAAAATGTAGCCAATTTTGAAGAACAGTAAATTTCTTGAGTGTCATTAGTATTCTAAAAATTTCAATGTCATGTCCATCACTGCTCCACAAATCCTTTAGATTCTGACAATTAGAGTGATAAAAATGAAGGTTTTTAGTTCAGAGAGTAAGGTATCATGATAAATATATTTTAAGCATCAGTATTGATTCATATAGATTTTTAAAATTATATTTTAATGTATATCAAAACATCTTGCAGCATACTTTCCATTGCAAGCTATTTCTAACATTGAATCACAGTGCTGGGGAGGTGTATTGAAACTGGTGGCCACTTTGTAACACCCAGATGAGTTGAATCAGCATGGTTCTGGGTATGGAGGGTCCATCTGAGGGTTACTGCCAACAAAATAAGAAGAACTGGAGAAGAAAACAAAGATGCTGTCGGGAGCTTTTAGTTCTCCTAGAGGAGCTTGGCATGCTGGCGGTTCTGCCATGAACTCAGCTGTCCTCATCAACAATGTATTCAGCCTTGTTGTCACTGAAAATGGCCACGGTTCACTGTGGAGGAGCTCCGTTCCTTACTCTGAGCACTGCTTCCTGAATCCAGAAGGGAAGGTGGTGCATGGTCTACCACACTAGCTTTCTTGAAATGAGCTTAGCTGTTACCATCATCAGAGGATGTGGGGACCTTGCTGTCTCTGAGGACGCCTATGGTACTGTTCTGAGAAGCTCTGGTTCTTGCTTTGAGTGTAGCTTCCTGGCTCCAGTGCCAATCCCTTGGCCTGCTAGAACAGATCCTCCATCCTACCGGCAAAGACTTTCTAGCTTCCACTACTGACACTGGTGATTTCTCAGCACAGATCTTTGAAACAGACTTGCATGAGACATTCTTGTGGACTCCAGGCCTCCGACTGGACTCATGAGGGCATTGCTATGGCTCCAGGCCATCAGCTAGATTCTTCCTGAACGCTCTATTTGACTCTTTGGGTGACTACTATAAAATAATCTTATATATTACATATCCTGTATTAAATTGTTTCCCTTGCAAGCCCTGACTATAACAGTTGGTATTTCATCTAGTAGGTTTCACCCCTGGTAAGAATTTAATATTTTCTGACCTGGTTCTAACATTGGATCATTGAGGTATATATGATAATTTTTTAGCATTTTAATTAGTCAGATATTTACATTACTCTTTTATTTATACTATTCTTATTTATACTACTCTTTTCTTTCTCATCTGAATCAAGGTGTTTATTCTGTACTTCTCTATCATATATATATATATATATATATATATATATATATATATATATATATATATATATATACCATGTCTCTATCTGTCCTGTGTCATATCTTGCTAACTTCTTTAATTTCTTTGGCTTGCATGATCCAAGTCACCATGAGTAGCTGAGTCACATATTGACTTAATTTCAACCTCTTCCCAAAGTTAAAAAAGTAGTTTTTCCATGTGATATTGTACTGAGTTAGGCTAATTCCACAAGAAAAACCAAAAGAAAACACCTAATAAAAAGTATAAATACACCAAAATGTAACAGCACATAATGTGGATAAGATTCACTTGTTTGTACTTTGACACACATGTATATATTGAGCCATTTGTCAAATCAAGTGGGTGAACACAAAGATTACCTCCTGTATTCTTCCAACGCAACTCCCGAGACTCACAGCCAGCTGCTGTTATGATAAAGTACATATTTTCATTAGCTATGGTCCAGTATGAGGACATGAAGTTAAATCTTTTCAAGACTGGGAGTATAAGCTCAGTGGTAGCGGATGCACAAGGCTCTAGAGTCAGTACACGGCATCACTCTAAAACAATCGGGACTCTTTTAAGGAGTGCTTTCTCTAGAATAGCTTAAATAATAAATACTGCTACCAAAACACTGATACATAAGGATTAAATTTAATTATATATACAAAAATGCACTGCAAATACTTTATGTATACATATCACAGCATATGTATATTATATGACACCATTTCTTTCTCATGCAATATGCATGTGACATTCCATTAAATCACCTTCCCATCTTTACCTGTCTTTCTAGTAGAAGCAAGATATTTCTTGTCTTTCCTTCTAAACCAATGAGATTGTGAAAAGCAATCTCATCTTCTCAGAAACCACCATATTTCATAAATGAAGTGATGTACGAGTAGTAATCACATTATAAAAAGTTTATATATCATTTGAGGGGGGAAAGATATAGTATGCTATTGTTGTTATTAAACCCCTAAGACTAATTGAAAATATAAAGAACAACCACTTGTTTTGGTAAGTAATTAATTTACTTTTTCCCATAGCATCCACTCAACCTTAGCATAATCCATTTCTTAATAGCAATGAGAGTCCCCAAAAATGTATTGAAAAGGACTACTGAAAGGTGATGCTGATTCATTGCCAAAAGTAATTATCATTTTGTAAGCATATTCATATCTAATTTGCTGCCACTGGATCATTAAAGTGCCAATTATGCATCTCTGCTGTAATGTATTCTTAAAAAATCATACATTTATTACCTTTGTGATTCTTGAGATAATTATACAACAAAGTGAAGTTATAATTCTTCAGCAACTCAGCCAACTTAGTAATCATATTGGAGACTCCAATGGTTTGCAAATTAATGTACCAGAACTGACTCATTAGAACTACAACCCAATATTCTCAGGTTCTTTGTATCCAGGTCCTAAGGTCATTCTATGAATGGAATTATAAGGGACTGGAGACCAGCCTCTATAAGATTCTATTCCTAAGATTCTATTCTATTCCTATTCATTTTTCCTCAAGAAGAAATCAAATAGTAAAACGGAAAAAATATTTTCAGGAACAAAAAAAAGATATGGAATTGGCTTAAGATCCCATGCTCATCAATGATAAAGTGAAAGAATCTACATGTCTCAGCTACGGATGAATCTCTTTGATTTCCAGTAAATGCATCCCTTCCTAAAGGAGGTGAACCATCTCGGCAGCATGAAAGAGAAAGCTGAGAGGGGGAAGCTGCAGACTGAAGATGACTCGGGGTATAGTTTTAGTATGATGCATAAAATTCTGTGATTTCCCAGGTCACCAGTGTCTTTAACATAGATTTAAAACGTCATTCTGCAGCTAGAAATGATCAAAGAAGTCTCTTGTGTATCTTCTTCTCTCTCTACTTTAAATATGAGTTTCAGGGTTGAGAATGTAATTCAGTTTTAGAGCACTTGACCAGTATAGAAAGCCCTGGATTCAAATCTCCCTGAACTCTACAAAAAGAAGGAAAATGAGTTTTAATATAATCAAAGTATCTTGTATCAAAAAATTATGACATTACTCGTCTTTTTGCCCTCTCTTCTCCATGTTTGCTACATTTAAGACCGAAGCAGCTATCCAAAGTTTCATGTGTACAAGGCAAGAGCTATTATCGTAGCCTCTCTTTTCTCATAGGATTGCTTTTCTACTTCTCATCGTCCTACTGATGTTCCTTTATTAGTTGGTCATATTGTTCTGCTAAGGGGGCTGGGCAAACTACAGCTCGAAGGTCAATCCAACTTTCATTTAGGCTTTGTAAATAAGGTTCGAACAAAGTAGCCAATAGAACTTGTTCACATGTCATCTATGTTGGTACAAGTAAATAGCTGTAACAAAGCCTAACATATTTACTATCTGTTCCCTTTTAAAGAAAGAGCAAACTGTAACAGGATTTTTAAAATCTGACTTATTACAAAGTCTTCCTCACGAATGATGACTTTATTATTACCTCACTAAATGCTTTCCTTTCCTTTTGCCTGGATTGTTCCTCTTAGATTTCAGCATTTTCTTCAACTTCTGAAATTTAATTCAAAGCAACATTTCATATACATTGACTTTGCCAAAAGATTCCCCAAAGAATCCCCCACATACTTGATAATAAGTGTCTTGTTCCATATGCTCATAAGGAATAACCTTCTGAGTGGGAATAAAAAGTTCATTCATCCATTCATTTTACAGATATTTGTTAGTGGTCTCTGTTGCACACCAAGCCCTCTTTTAAATTCTCAGATGATATCCACAATAAAGGCACAGTCCCTCTTATACCTAGAAACTCACAGGGTATTATGCAGAGTGGTATAGTTCAGGTTATTATTGTTGTTGCAATTCTTTTTGTCTTAGGAGACACTTTTGTTGTTACATGACAATAACTGTTTGAAGTGTTTTATACATATGCACTTATTTAATCCTCAGAACAACTCTATGAACTAAATGCTATTTGCATTCACATTTTAGGGGGGAAGAGTAAGGTATAAGTAAGGGACTGTAAATATAAGGGTGAATAGTAACAAAGAAAAAGAAAAAAAAAAAAAAACAAGGTGCAATGGGCTATGATAGAATGGCTCGGTGGGATCAGGAAAACTGCACAAGAGTCCTCTTCAAGCAAGAGAGAAAGAATAGTGTGTGCCCAGCTCTTGACTTTTGAGAGGTCCAGCTCAGGATTGGTATCTGTCTTGCCTGATTCAGGGCATCAGTGGGGAACTGGGATACTGATGTTTTGTGACTTCTGAAAAAAAAGAACAGAGGGGTGGCTTGCTGCTCTGGAACCACAAAATCCACAATGTCAGATAGACACCAGAGAGAGCAAGAGATTACAAGCTCCCAGAGAAGAACCAGTGAGCACCTCTAATTGAAAAATTGCACACAAAGACTCCAGAAAACAACATCCTCTCTCCCCAAAGGGTTTTCAGGGCTTCAGTAATTTATAGACAGGTTGATTGGTGTAAGTCTTTCCTCTGGAAGCCTACTCTGTAAAGACTAAGAGAGTGACAGATCCAAACACAAAGTTACAAGGCATATAAAGAAACAATGAGGGCTGGGGAGATGGCTCAATAGAATAAGTGTTTCCCTGGCAAGTGCAGGGGACTGAGTTCAATCCCTGGTTCCACCAAATCAAAATAAATAAATAAATAAATAAATAAATAAATAAATAAATAAATAAATAAAGCAACAAGGACTCAGGACCCAAACAAAGAAACAAAAATCAACTTGTTAAATTGATTACTTGAATAAGTCCCCCATTCATCTATTGGATTTATTATTAGAAATTTAATCCCTAAACTTACATTAGTAGTATTTGGATATGGGATCTCTGGGAAGTAATTAGAGTTAAATAGAGGCATGAGGTTGGGCATTTTACCAGATTAGTGGTTTTATAAGAAGAATCAGGGAGAGATGATGTAGGATGTTTGCTCTGTCCCATCAACAATATCCTCTACTATGTTACCATTGTCCTTACCACGTGTCAAACAACTGCTGGCACTATTTTTAGGCTTCCTAGTCTTCAGAATCATGAGTCAAATAAATCTCTAGTTTCATAGATTACTCTCTCTCAGACTTTTCATTACAGCAATAAAAATAGATGAAGACACCAATACTAAAGAAATAGATGCAAGTAAATTCCCTGATAAAGAATTTGAAATAACTGTCATAAGACACTTTGTGAACTCAAGAAAACAATGAACAAAATTAGATTACCAACAAAGAGACAGAAAATATAAAACATAACCAAATATAAAGGGTGGGGTTTAATATCCTAAGTACTTAAAAAATTCACTAGAGGGTTTCAGTGTAAACATATTTAGGCAGAAGAATGAGCCAAACTTAAAGTAGATAGTTTGAAATTATCCTATCAGAAGAACAAAACAGGAAGAAAGAAAAACAAAAACAGCAAAGTAAGTCTATGGAACACCATCAGGCAAACCAATGTGTAAGTCTGGGAGTCTCAGGAGAAGAAAAAATGGAACAGAAGAGTTATTAAAAGAATAAAGCAGAAAACCTCTAAAATTAGGGAAAGGAAATTTATATTCAAATTCAAAAACTCAAGTAGAGGGGCCAGGGAGATGGCTCAGTGGAATAAGTGCTTCCTTGGCAAGCACAAAGGCCTGAGTTCATTTCCTGGTCCCCCCCCCCAAAAAAAAGCAAAAACAAAAACAAAAAGAAATCCCTGTATCAAGTGGAAGACTATGAGTGGATTTCTCAGCAGAAACCTTGCAGTTCAGAAGGGAGTAAAATGATATATCCAAAGTACTGAAAGAAAAACCACTAACAAAGTATGCTACATGTATTGACTCTCTCTCTCTCTCTCTCTCTCTCTCTCTCTCTCTCTCAGTTACTTTTTTCTCATTGCTAAGACAAAATACCTGGCACCCACAATTAAGGAAGGAAAGGTTTATTTAGCTCTTGGTTTGTGGAAGTTTCAGTTTATACTCAGCTGGCTCAAGGCAGAGGGCAGCAGTTCATGGCCATAGAAGACAGAAAAAGCAGCAAGAGCTAAAGAGAGGAGCAGAAAGCAAGCCTCTTTTCCTCCCTTATATTACGTGCAGGCTGCCTTCACAAGGGAAGGTGTAGCACTCTTACCCACAATCCCACCATTAGACCATGATCAATCATAAACTCAAGAAGCCCACCCCACGACTGCATGAGGACTAGGAGGGACATTCAGACAGAAACCATAACACTCTCTTTTAGCAGTAATGAAAACATACAGACTTTCCCCCATTAAACAAAAGCTGAAAGAGTTCATCACCACTAGACCGCCATAAAAGAAAAGCTACAGAGCCCTGCAAGTTGAAACAAGGGGATAGAAAATACATGAAAAACTTTAAGGTAAGATGAGAAATTTAGAAATATATGAATTTGGACAACATCATCTTGGTCAATCAATGGATTAAAAATGAAAATAAAAATCAAGATGAAATATACTGAGCCAAATGAAAACAAAAGCAAAAAACATGGAGTACAGCAAAAACAGCATTAAGAGAGACATTTATACACAAATGTATACAACTCAGTGTTTTAAAATGGATAAAGAATTTACACAGACATTTCTATAAGGAATACATACAAAAAGCTAAAAGTATCTGAAAAAGTGCTCAGAGTAACTACCAGGGAGCCACAAATCAACCCCACAATGTAGCAGCATCACTTCACACAAAAATAGAAATAAATTAACTATCGTTGTGAAGATGTGGAGATATTGAAAATTTTGAGCATTCTTGGTAGAAACATACAATAGGACAGCCACTATGAAAACAATAATTTCCAAAGACTTATCAGAACCACCTACTATATGATACCACAATCCCGCTTCTGTATATTTACCCAACAGTACTGAAATCTTCATTCTGAAGTGATAGCCAGATTGCCATGTTTGCTGCAGTGCTGTTCTATCAATAGATGAATAGACAATGAAAATGGGGGTGTGTGGTTTATTTATACAATGGAATATTACTTGGCCCCTAAAGAAAATTCTACCATATACTAGTCCTATAATATGGATGAACATTAAGGACACTGACTGAAACAAGCCAGTCACCGGAGAACACTGCATGATTCCATTTACATAGAAAGTCAAAGGACAGTAACCAAACTCATAGACTCAGAAACAGAATAGTGGTCATGAAAGACTGGAGAGAGAAATGAGAAATTGCTATTCAGTAAGAGAAGAATGTCATTCATGTGAGAAAACAAAATCTAGAGATCCTCTGTAAAACATTTTGCTTATAATTAATGCTGTTCTTGGGACTGGGGAGACAGCTCAGTGGAATAAGTACTTGCCTGGCAAGTGCAAGGTACTGAGTTCAATCCCTGATAGCACCAAACTAAATAATAAATATAATAATGCTGTTCTTGACATTTAAATACTCCTAAGAGTGTAAATCTGGTGTTATGCTTCTTTCCACAAACAAACTAATACTTTAATGAAATGAGATTCAACCTTCCCTGTAGCTGTGAGGGATTCACTGAAGGACCCTGAAGATATTCAAATCTGTGAAGGCCAACTTCCTTATATAAAATCGTGTAGTATTCGCATATACTCTATACACAGCCTTCTGTGTACTTTAAGCCATCTCTGGATCATTTATAATAACTCACAGAACATAAATAATTTTGTACTATCTTGTTAAGAGAATAAAGACAAGAAAAATCAGCACATGCTCAGTAATTAAGTGTTTTTTAGTTACTTTGGTGCTGGAGATATTGCTCAGGATAGAGCATTTGCCTCGCATGTGCCTGACTCTAGATTTGAACTACAGTACCTCAAAGAAAAGATAGATAGATAGATAGATAGATAGATAGATAGATAGATAGATAGATAGATAGATAGATAGACAGAGAGATAGATAGATGATAGAGATAATAGATAGATGATAGATAGAGATAATAGATAGATACATAGATAATAGATAGATAGATAGAGATGATAGATAGATGATAGATAGTAGATAGGTAGATGATAGATGATAGAAAGATGATAGAGATAATAGATAGATAGATGATAGATAGATAGATGATAGATAATAGATAGATAGAGAGATGATAGATAGATGATAGATAATAGATAGATAGATGATAGATAATAGATAGATAGATAGATTATAGAGCTTGCAGTTGGTTGAATCTTCCAGTACAGAACCCACATATATGGAGGGTTAACTCAACTAACAATATACATTCACACTTACTCTCATGTCTACCATAAATAGATGGACAATAACAAGTGATGGGGGAGATGTAGGAAAATTAGAACCACCATACATTGCTGTTGGAGATGTAAAATGGTGTGACCACTTTGAAAAATAGGTAATCAGTTCCCCAAAAAAGTTAAATGCAGAATAGCCACATAGCTCAACAATTCTACTCCTAGATATATAAGCAAAGAGAATTGAAATCAGACATTCACACAAAAACTTGTTCATAGTGACATTTTTTTGTGATTTTTTTGAAGTGTTGCTGCATCTCAAATGTCCATCAGCTGGTGAGTGGAGAAGCATGATGGTTGCCTGTGAGATGAAATTTTATCCATCAATGCAGAGGAATGAAGTAGGTCTAGGCTGTAAACAATGAGTGAAAACATTACACTAATTGGGAAAAGAACAGACACAAAACACCACATATTGCATGACTCCATTTATACAGAACATCTAGAATAGAGGGCCTGCCTGTTGGCTCAGTTGTTTAAGCCCCTACTTATGCAAATGCAGTCAGGCTCAGGATACTGTGGTTCGATACCCTGCTCCACATGCCTTGCCAGACCCACCCTTAAGGCAGCCTGAGCCAGGCCAAAAAAAAAAAAAAAAATCCAAAACATTTAGAGTTGGCAAAACCAGGGCCAAAGGGCAGACTGAATGGTGGTCAGTAGTCGGTGGTTGGCAGAGATTGGAGGAGTCATAGGCAGAGTGACTCTTAGTGGCCATAGTTTCTTTGGAGATAACAACAGTGTTTGAATCAGAACTCAGTAATGATTGCCCAGCTTTGAAAATCTATCATTAAAACTATTCACATAAAGGCATGAATTTTAGATTCATGAATTATACCTCAAGTATAATAATTTTATAGCCCTCTTTTCAGCAAACACAACCAAAGGAAAGTGACCCTAGAAACAAAGGAAGCAAGACAGCAGGGTCCAAGTTCACCTCATTCCTAGTGAGAGACTAAAAAGGAATGCTCTTTTTTAAAAAATTCAAGGCAACATAGCCTTAGTTTCTGAGATACTCCTATTTGAAGTACTACACCAAAAGGGAAAGCCATCTAAACTACAAAGTATTTTTGGATTAGTCTTACTGAAACAGAGAGGAAGCAAAGAGACTTCCCCCCAAAAAAGTACTACTTGTAAATTTGTTCTTCCTGTCAGTGGGAGCCTGGGTGGGCTCTCTGGCTGCAAGAAAGCCTTCAATCATGTGAGACTAACTGTTCATTGAAAAGAAAGATTTATGTTAATGTTGTCTGGAGAATTTTTTTATGTCCATATCTTGTACTCTGAGTAACTACTTTGAAGATAACAATATGCAATGTATCAACTATTGTTATACTACTATTATTTTGTTATGAAATTTTGTTTGTTTTTCCATTTAAAAGAAAAGACTGAAAATGTAGCTAGCAAGGCATGGTTCTGCACACCTATAATCCCAATGCTCAGGAAGCTGAGGCAAGAGTATTGCCCTCAGTTCGAGGCCAGTGTGGACCACATGGTAAGACCCTGTCCTCCCCTAACACCCCCCTCAAAAGATACTTAAGAATGTGTTCTGAAGAAAGAGAAGACTGGGCATATTGGGGACCTGACAGCCAGCCCTAGCTGGGAGTTACTCCCATTCTAGGCAGGCTATGAGGTCAGAGAAAAGGAATTACTGGGCCAAGGGCTGCTGCTCCTCTTCCTGCCCCACCACTCCTAAGCTGAGTGGGCCTTGGAGTTGATTCAAGAATCCTGTGGGCCACATGGGCACTGTCATGAAACTGTACAGGCTCCATGTCTGTGAGGTTGCTCAAGCAAACCAATTCAGTCCCTCAGTCTCCGCATTTGTGGTTCTCTTTCCACTGGGATGTATTATCGAGAATATTACTATGTTAAGAACATGTCTTAATTAGAGAATGCCAGGTTGAACACACAGGTTGAGCAACCCGACCTCCACTTACCCACCCAATAAAGGAAACAAGTCCCCACCACAGTGATCTTTGCCAGTACAGGGACAGCATAAATGGTGTGCTGTGGCAGAGAATGAAAAAGGAGGCAGGGCTTAGAGCCACAGCAGCGATCTCCCAGGCACAAGCACCTACCTCGCATGATTTCCACCAGATATGAATACTGACTTTTTCCACTGCAAGCTCTTCTCCACTGAGCAGTGATCGTAGCTACCGGCCATTCTTACCTCTCTGTCATTCGTTTTCATTTGACCACCAGTTGGTGGAACAGTCTCTGGGTTCAAGCCTGGGAATCCAGAAAGAGAAGGAAAAGAGACCACACTGGGAGAAATAAACACCTGCAAAAGACAAACTTTGCTGCTAAACCTGGAAAACCAGTCAAGACCTGGGGCTCAAGACTTCTTTCTTCCTCAGGAGATGTGGATACGGGAGGAGGCATGAGTGAAAGGGAAGACAGAGCAGATGCAGAAAACAGGAAATGCACCCTGCTAGGAAAAACCCAACTCCCTACCCAACTACCACTCAAAACCAGGCTAAAGACTGCTCTTCTTACAAAGGAAGTAGGAGGTAGCTAGAGCAGGGCCATGATACCTGAACTAGCAGAGCCTCAAACCCAATAGTAACCACAGTCACTACGGGCAGCCAACAGCACAGGTGTTTATCTAAAGCACAGCTAGAGAATGGTACATAAAGTCCTTGTCTCCAGCATCCTCTTCCATAAAGGAGATCCCTCCCTCATAAGATAGAACAAGATCTACAACATTGGTTTCAGCCCCTTACGTTTGTGCATCTCCAAAACCACCTTCTGTTAATGTTACAGGCATTATTACCAGGTTGGTTCCTGAAGTTGGCTAATACTGTGTCCAAACCTCCACTCTTCTTCTAAGCTAAATGAACCTGAGCAAAATCACCTTCTTTCTCAGCTCCAAAAACATTTGTGAGAAGTCACTAGACACACATTTGGGTTTGCAGCTGAGGGAATTAGGAGGAAGATATAAACTTGAGTCAGCTGTTACTGGAGTTGGTGGAGCCATGGCTTAGATGAAAAGGCCTGGGAAGAGTACAGTGTGGTCAAGGAGCTCAGGATTGTCTGGGAAAAAGTCCTTAGAAACCTGAACAAGTACAATAGAGAATACTGAGCATTTAGGGCACTGTCCAGTGAAACCTCCAGAAGTAACTTCATTCTGCAGCACAGTCGTCCTGATTGTCTATGTTATTGTCTCGGTTACTTTTCTCTCGTTGCTGGGACAAGATACCCAACATCCAAAATTAAGAAAGGAAAGGTTTGTTTAGTTCACAGGTACTAGAGGTTTCAGCCCATACTGAAATGGATCTAGGACAGAGTGGCACATGGCAAAGGGCAGCAGTTCATGGCAGCAGAAAACAGCAAAGAGCAAAGGGCAGAGCAGTGGTTGTGGCAGCTAGCCAGCCTCTTTCCCTTCCTTGGGTTGTATTCAGGCTGTCTGCCCTGGGATGGGTGTAGCATTCACACTCATAATCCCAGCAGCAGATCATGAATTAGTCATAAATTCTAGAAACCACCCCAATGACCGCATGAGGCTCTGGGGGGAGAACTGAACATAAACCACAACAGTTATCTTACAACACTCTAAGGATAGAAGCCAATTTGCTGAAAACTGATATAAATGCAAGCAATCATTGCCCATAACACCATGAAAAATTTTGTTCCCATAGAGATGCAGCTGGTTTTCACCTGATAGAAATCACAAGCCCAAGCACTATATTTTATTATTCTACAGGCTATTATTTTGCATCTATTAGCAAATTTACTTCACTTTTCTTAAGTTTTTTGAATTATCCTTTGACTTGATTTTTAACACCAAACTGGTTTCTTCATTAACTGACGCCTTATATCAAGTCATGATGCATTCCTTTTGAATTTATATAAGACTCTTGATTTTACCTTGTGGAAATTTATACTCCAGCAGGACCAGGTTTTCCTGGCAGAAAACAAACAGAATAGCAGAAGAGCATGATCTTGGAAAGGGGACGAGGTGCAGTTGGTGAAGCAGAGAAAGAAGCAAGCATGCACACTTGGGTGCAGCCTCCCAGGGGGAGGCAGGGGGAGGCAGGGGGAGGGGATGGGGGAGGCCGGTTGATGAGTTTTCTTCTTACTTGCCCCACTGTCTCTCCCCTACCTTGCAGGAGCTGCTTACATGCCTGCCTTCAATACACAGCCCTCTCTGCCTCTCTGCACCATCAATTCCTCCTTGGAGACCAATGGCAACCTTTTCTACACTCCTCAAAGCACAGAATGTCTTGTCGGGGACCAGGAGGCCCGCTTGTCTGACATTTACATAACCAAGGGAGCCTACTCAACTGTTCTTTGAAGAGCAGGGAACATTTACTTCAAGGCAATTTTCTGTTCCCAACCTGACTGTGAATCAGATGCCAATTTTAAAAAAGCAAGGAAAGGGAGGAAACCCTCAAACTTAATCCATGAGTGCATCCTTTTTAGCAGAGTACATATTCCCTGTAACACGAATCCTCAGAGGTGGTCCCACTACAGTAATATCTTCTTTTTTAATTAATTAATTTATTTATTTATTTGGTACAGGCTCTTGCTACATGCAGCTCAGACTCATAGTGATCCTCCTATCTCAGCCTCCCCACTGCTGGGATTATAGGCGTGCACCACTATGCCCAGTTTCCATGGCCAACATGGTACACCTAGCACAGTATATGGTACTGGGGATCGAACCTCAGTACTTGCACTTGCCAGACAGGTGCCTAGCCTGCCAAGCTATCTCCCCATTTTTTAAGACAATCAATCAGCCAATTTGATCATCACCATCATTTCCAACTTGCAGCTGGGAAACTTGAAGAGAAGTCGGCAGCTATGCCTGAAAATGTGACAGTTGCTCCCTGCCCTCCCCAACTTGTTCTTACTTCTGAAATGAGCTGGCTACCTCAATAAGCCTGATTTTTCCCTCTTTTTCTCCATGCTCTGACATCCAGATTGTGCCTACCTAGGAAAAACTCTGCTAGTACCTTGCAACTCCTTACGGAAAGCAGGAGGTGGAAAACCCATCACAATGCATTGAATAGTGTTTTAAAAACAAACCTCCACATGTCCTCCAATCTTAAAAAGGAGTAAGCCAGAGGGAAGAGCTTAAATGCTTTTCATCTTCATTTGTCCAGGTTGTGGGAGAATGCCCCAGTCAAAGGCAACACGTTAGTTTCCATCTGCTGAACGGATCCAGTGGACGGATCAGTCTTCTGAACGGGGTGCACCACCTGTTCTGATCTTTCCAGGTGAACCCCCAAAGGACACTTGCGCTAACAAGCCGGAATTCTGCCTGCTCAGCAGAAGGACTCTGTAAGAAATTACCCACTTGTCTAAAACTGGAGGCGGCTACAGGCACTGCCATTCCAGATGGTCCTACTTTTCAGTGTTATGGATTCTAGAATAACACCCCCGCATCTACTTTCTCATTTAGAACTTGAAGGCAACATGTCAAGGATGTCCGTCCTGGTTTGTGCTTTTAAGCTGTGGAGCTCTTTGTGCCAATCAGAGAATAGGTGCCCATCAAGTTCAGGTGACATTTGTGACGGTATTCCAGTAACATCTGGTAAATTCCAACAGACGCTATTACACTTTGGGCAGCGTGGGTGTAATTCCCGGAAGAAGTCGCAAGATGGCAGGCTTCACCCTCCTAAAGGCACGGCAGAGCTCCTGAGCTTTGCTGCCTGCAGGGCTGTGTGACACGGAAATGACAAGCTGTGGGCAGAGGCTTCTTTTCATTTATTAATATTCCCAGGCACAGCTTGCGGAGTTCTCCCATCACTTTAGGGAGCTGATTTGTTTTGGCATTCATTTGGTTTTAGAAGAATAATTCCCGAATCATTTGTCAGGTGAGGTGCTTTTAAATTTTATTTCCTGCTCTCATAGAAAAAAAAAAAAAAAAAAAAATCTGCCTAAAAGATGTATATGAAGAATATTCACCTGCAAATAACAAAGCAAAATTCCAGAAAGTAAATAATGTATCCACTGATAAAATAAATATTGATATACACATATCTACCACACACACAAACAAATCAGAAGGATAAAAATCCTATTAACAATAGTGTGCAAATACTGCTTCATTTTAATTATAATCATAATTCACCATCAAGCTAGCTTGTTCTTCTAATGCTGCAGTCATCTACTGAAAGACTCAAGAAAGTAAGGCTGCAAGAAGCTGTTTTAAATGTCTACCTATCGCTTTAAAAGGCAGAAAGCAGAAAAATAGATTCCAACTTTTTTAGAAAGAGAATTATGTACATATTCCATGGGGAATCTACTGATCAGGCAGGGGGCCGCTAGGAGGCAAGGCAGGAACAAACAAGGACAGGGACCCTATGGGGATAGTGATGACAAAACAGAAGTAATCTAGGTTCTCTTGGACAGCTAAGGAGTTCTCTGCTTGCAGCTGGATCCAGCAAATTTCACAGCAGTAAGAACCAGCTAAGAGAGAGTTAATGGGGACATTTTAGACACAGAATTAGGATATATTTCCCTTAGAGTCTTCAAAATAACAATAGCTTCAAGGGGTTGTTAGGACTCAGATTTGCATATTCTCCATCCACAAAGACACATTGGTACATCCACCCACCACACCCAGTAATTAGATCCTGCCACTCCCTGCCCCAAGCAAGCTTGCGCGGTGACCATTAACCTCTGTCTCAGAGGTGGGAGAAATGACCCGAATATCATCTCCACAGGTCCGGGCTCCTATAAACAGCAGCAATTAACCTCCCTCTGCCTGCCTGAGAGGGAAAGGAAGACAGGACAACTCTCGGCACATTAAAAAACGTTTATAAACAGTAGGCTAGAGGAGCCAAGGGGAAGAAGAACCTTGCAATGAATGATGGTTATTAATGACCATTATTATCCTCCTCCTGACCCAACGACTGGGCCTCCAAGAATGTTTATTTAGTATGCAGAAGTGGAGCTTCAACGTCAGGGTGGAGAAACTCTATTAATCCACCAGTTTTACGGAGAGAAGAACATCCTCTGAAGTTCTAGTCCTACAAATTAATATAGATAAATGAAAACTTTTAAGCTCCCATGTTCCACCAGCAGAGATATGGATCAATTCTGTCTGTTGAATCATATAATGGAGGGCAGCAGGGCAGGTTTAATGTGAATCTAATATTGATTTCCCATTGTTACTTGATTCAACTTCATTTCTTTTGGATTGCCAAAGGCCTCTGTGACACCATAGGCTCTGGACTAGAGGGCAATTAGGAGATGCATCTTCTGGTCCTTTACTTATTCATTAAAGTTTTGAGATAATATCTGTGAAAATGAGGATTCAGTGAGATCCCACTGATCCTCTGCAGACTGCCTGATCCTTTGCAGGCTTAATAAAGAGCGAACAGTTTACTTGGAGGCACTAAGGGAAAAGGGTGTGCAGGCCCCTATCAGTATGATCCATGCTATTTGTGGAGTTGGCTTTATTTATTTTTTCTTGTTAAAGTGTCATGATTTATTAATACAGTATTTGTATATCCTGTTAATTTATTAATGCAATATTTGTACATCCTGTTAATATTTTATATAGCATTAAGGGATTTTGAGGAAAAGGAAAATATCTTTCACCTGCCTGCTTGTCCTCCTAATTGACTGTGTCCCTGATTTGAAGCACTGTTAACACAGAGCTGTGTCCTAGATTTCTGTGCTTTTGCATCTATATACTTGTATATTGGTTGTTTGTTTTTATAAAAATGAAAGCAGACCATGTTAGCCAGATTTAAGTATCTGAGACAAAATATTCAATGCATTCAACTTATAATGAAGAAAGATGGCGCCGGGCATGGTGGCGCATGCCTGTAATCCCAGCACTCGGGAGGCTGAGGCAGGAGGATTGTTGTGAGTTCGAGACCAGCCTGAGCTACAAAGTGAGCGTAAAGCCAGCCTGAATTGCATAGCGAGACCCTGTCTCAAAAAAAAAAAAAAAAAAAAAAGACAAAAAAAAAAAAAAAATGAAGAAAGACTTTTGACTTATGGTTTCAGAGGTTTCAGTCCACGGCTTCTTGGCTCTGTCACTTTAGACCTGTAGTAAGCAGACTTAATAAAGAGTGAACAAGTGCATGGAGAGGACCATCTGGTGGAGCAAAGCAACTCACCTTATGGTTATCTGAAGCAGAGACAGGAAGAAGGGGGGAGGGAGCCGGGCATGGTGGTGCAGGCCTGTAATCCCAGCACTCGGGAGGCTGAGGCAGGAGGATTGTTGTGAGTTCGAGACCAGCCTGAGCTACAAAGTGAGCTTAAGGCCAGCCTGAACTGCATAGTGAGACCCTGTCTCAAAAAGACAAAAAAAGAAAAGAAAAAAAAAGAAAGGGGAAGGGCAGCACTCTCCCAATAACCTAACTTCCTTTCATTAGGCTCCACCTCCTAACAGTGACACGGTCTGGTAACCATGCCTTTAGCATATGGGCCTTTGGGGCACATTTCAGATCCAAACCACAAGACCATTCATGTCGTTGTACAACTTAATAAGTCTTGCAGATCCTTCTGTATCAAGATAAAGGGAGCTTTCCGATACTGTGCTCTCTCCTCTGTACAGTAGTCTATGTTATGGATACTCTGTCATTTATTTGCTTGTCCTCCTACTGATGGCTCTCAGAATAGAACATTCCCAACTTTAATTGCTAGTCAGTAATGCCTCAGTTCATGCACTTTGACCTCATAGATAATCCCTTGACACACGATAGCCAGAGGAGAGGCAAAATGGTAGTGGATCAAGTCTGAGATAGGTGAGGTATGTCCTAAAACAACTTTCTTTCTTCTCTGGTAGCCCTTGGCCCCAGACATAACTTAGCATGACATCTGAAATGTCCCTCCACCCCTGCCTAGCCCCACTCCACTTCATGTCACTCAAGATGAGGTGACAGACCTGCCAAAGCCTGGCACAGTTTACAGCTCACACACAGGTGTGTCATCAGAATCTGAAGCACACAAACACCTCTGCCTATGGCTTCAGCCTGGAGCAAAGGAACAAAGGAGAAGGGAGGAGTCTGGATTGCCTAAGGGTTTACTCAAAGATGATTGAGTTCAACTGAAGACTCCAAAATTTGCTTTGGATTGGCAAGATCAAGTTTACCATCAACAATGCAATATTTGAGTTCTGTATTAGCTTGCTATGATTACAATAACAACCCACCCAAACTGGATGTTGTGCACAAACGCAATGTGCTTTCTCAGAATTCTAGAGGTTAGAAGTTGGAAATCAAGGGGTCAATAGGTTTGGCCCCCTCTCAGCACAGAGGAAGAAGGCCTGCCCATGCCTTCCCTCTAGCATCCCTCTAGATTCCATTCAGTAGCCATCTTTGGTATCACTGAGCTTATACAGCAAAACCCCCAGGTTCCTGTCTTTGTTCTTATTACGTTCTGCCTATGCATATGTCTATGTTCAGATTTCCCCTTTTGATAAAGACATTGAATTATATTCAACTTTGCTGACCTCATTTTAACTTGATTGCTTCTATAAAGATGCTATCCCCAAATAAGATCACTTTCTGAGGCACCCAAACTTGGACATTAGGACCCCAACATACCTTTTGGGGGAGGATGGATATACTTGCAACTATAACAAATACTAAGTTCAGCTTCATAGAAATAATGTTCTACTAGTGTTGCACACTAAATTATGTAGACTGGAATTTGTACCCTCAACACTATTTAACTTGCAGCAAAAAACAGGAAAAGCAAGAGAGGTCTGCATTTAAGGATGCTTGAACTATAGTCTAGAATATGAGTTTTCATACAACTTTGTCTATAAATTTAGTCAAATTCACAAATAATTTCTTGAAATCCACTACCTTATTCCAGCAGAAACAAGACCCTCATTCCTCTAAGTAAGAACGCGTTTGCCATCAAGTCCATCAGAGAAGACTTCCCAGGAAGTAGCAGACTAAGCTACCATGTGCTGGTTCCTTTGCTACAAAGACAGCAGAGAAATGAAACCTAAGGCCAGCCAAGGGGACCCCTCCACATGCCTGAGAAGAACTCAGATTTCCGAGAGTGAGAACAGGACAAAAAGCAGGAAATTCAGGTGACAGAACCATTGGTGATGCAGTCACTCAGGAACCACCAGCATCTCCTGACTCACTTTTGTGTTCATCCCAGGAAGAGCCAGAGCATGGCTCCAACGGGCAACACCCCAGTGCTGGCCCCAAACGTCAGGCCAGACACCCACCCCAGCATTTTCAATGATCAAGAGAGAGGAAGACACGTATCCCAAGCCAATGTTCTCTTGGTCAGTAAGTATCTAAGCTGAGGCCTGCAGTTCAACAGCAGGGAGTGTTCGGGTGGAACTTTCCAAGGTCTGTAGTATCCAACCTCTTGATAGTTTTTATAAGACCTTGTCCAGCTCTGGGATTGGTTATAGAACTTTGTTCAAGACTTTTATTTTTCTTCAGACATGTCACAGTTCCACGAAAAGTGCCACAGGAACTCAAGCCACTGGAGGCTGCTGCCTGGCATCCTACCTAAGAGAAGAGCCTATAAAATCTCCCATGAAAAAGCAACAAAAACACAAAGACAAGCCATGGGAGTCGGCGAGTGTCTCACATCTAACTGCTAGCTTAGGTAGAGTCTACAAGACAGAAATGGTATATCATGAGCACCACAGACCTGAAGCAGTACTAGAAAACAAATTTTCTGATAAAAAATGGTAAATTTTCCTCACCTTGTTCACTCCAACTGTGGTGGTTCTAGACATCTTTTATGGTTTGTGTCTAGTTGTCCCCCCCAAAGCCTCATGCAGTCATGGGATGGCTTCCGGGGTCTGTGATTGATTACTGTGGGTGTGGGTGCTTCACCCACTCTGAGGCAGGTAGTTTGCGTTGCAATGTAAGAAGAGAGGAGAGGCTGGCTAGGTGCGGGGGCTGCTGCTGCTCACCTCGCTCTCTGCTCTTTGCCACCACCATGGACAGGTGCTCTCTGCCATGGGCCACTCCGCCTTGGAGCCAGCTGAATATGAACTGAAACTTCCATTAACCTAGAGCTAAAGAAACCTTTTCTTCCTTCATTTCGGGTGTCAGGTATTTGTCTCAGCAATGAGAGAACAATAACCAAGACACTATCTTTCCTTCCCTGGCATAGAATCAGTCCCCAAGTGGTGACACATTTGACAACAGCCTTTCCTCACTGCCTTCTCCTTCCTAACTCACGTTCCTCTCAAGGTGTGCCTCGGGGTCACTTCCCTAATGAACACATGGCACCCACATCCTTGTCTCTGGGAGCACCTACCTGAGGACGAGCCCTTTCTGAACTGATATGCCCCTCTTTCACCATTGGGTAGACCAAGAAACCTACTCCAGGTTCAGCACTGTGAAGCTGGGGAGGAAATACAAATTAAGCAGACAGCAATCTCTGAGACAGGCAATTAGTGAGTGACTGGGGGTTGACAGTACAGATATAAGTAAGCTTTACTAAGACAGAGAGGGTGGGTGTAGTGGAGAAGTTTTCCTGCTGTTCTGGCATCAGTTCTTAAAGTAAGAATATGTGGGGCTGGGGAGATAGCTTGGCTATCTAAGCACCTGCCTGGCAAACACAAAAACCCAGGTTCAATCTCCTATACCACATGCTTGCTGGTCCTGGGTTCACCAGGCCTTTAATCCCAGCACTGGGGAAGCTGAGACAGGATGATCACTATGAATCTGAACTGTGAAGTGCAGATTCAAAAAAAAAGTTCAAAAACAAATGTGGCCTTTTTTTTTTTTTGGCAGTATCATGGATTGAACTCAAACTTAGAACCTTATGCTCACCAGGCAGGCATTTATGCCACTGAGCTATGTCCCTGGCCCCTGTGTGTATGTGTGTGTGTGTGTGTGTGTGTGTGTGTGTGTGTGTGTGTGTGTGTGTGTGTGGCCCCTTGATATAGGAAGATAACTCTCCTCCTCTCCCCTCCCCTCCCTGCTCCTTCCCTCACCTTCCCACTTCTCTCTTTCCCTCCCTTCCCTTCCTTTCCTCTTTTCCCCTCCCCTCCCTTCCCATCCCCTCCTCTCTTCTCTCCTCTCCTCTCCTCTCCTTTTTTCTCCTCCTACCTTCTCCACTGCCTTATGTGCTATCCTCCTTACAAGAAAGCACTCTGAGCATACAGCTAACTCTCACCGGCTTTTACTTGGACCAAATCTGAGCAGACCTCAGGTGACTTCCTGCACATACCATGCTTTTCTGTGCTTCAGAAGTCTACATTTAGCCCTGGAAGGTAGCTTTGCTGCCTGTGATGGGGTTTTCACTTCAACACAGAAAGGAATATCTATGAAAACCATGATATCCTGGAATCCACACTGAGTTCTCCTGGGCCTGACACAAGAAAGATACATTGAGCCTTCTTGGCCTTCTGTGCCTAACTTTGGTTCAGGACCAGAGAACCCACAGCACACTCTCAAGCAATACCCATGACCAAGTATGCTACTTTCAGGTACGGAACAGCGGAAGGAGGGCCAGCATCTCTTTTATTTCAATGCTTCATCTTGTGTACAAAAGGTCAGATGGTCCATCCAGGAGCAAATTGGCAGCAGCAGGTGGCAGGAATCACACAGCCCACCTCCAACTGCAAACATCTGCTTCTCTCTGACTCACTTAATGAAGATTAGCCCCCTACATCTCCCCAAACCAGCTGCTCTGAAAAGCAGATCCACCCAATATGCAGCATGGGAAAGAGATTTACCTCTGTGCCCTTAACCAAGTCACTTGGCCTCTCAGAGGCAGGTTCCTCCTGACTCTCCTTGGCCTCCTGTCTGATCCTACACTACAGACCCTGAAGTGTTTCACACCCAAATCCATCTCCAATGATAGAAATTATCCTAAGCTCCTTCCAGCTACAGGACTCCTGTTGCGTGCTCAGAAACTCCTATGCATAGAACATCACAACTGTGTAATTCCTGCAGTCTAGGAGCCTCTGCCCCAACCTACTTGGAAGCTATGTAACTGTAAATACCACCCCTAGAGCTCCAACCCCACTTATACAAAAGCACGGTCCTCAGGCATCCACGGAAGACCTCATGGCCACCAAGCACATCAGAGATGAGATTATCAATGGCAGCAGATCCTGCACCGCAAATGATGAAAAGACATGCACTGTGTCACTCAGGGTCAGAATCGGGGCAGCTGAAGATGAAAGGGTCAGATCTACCCTCCCCCAGGTAGACTCTGGGCTTATCAGAAACTCTTTTTTTGAGACAGATGTGAGGTGAGGCGGAGACTGTTCATCACTGTGAGCTCATGAGGAACAGCTATTTATAAGCCCCCAAGTATTGGCCTAGATAATTCCACAGGGGTTGCTTTATGTCACACCCCAGGAATTTAGACAGCAGAGAGAGTTCACTGCCATGAGAGGTTTGACTGAAAGGATGCTTTCTGTCTTCCTAGGAATTCTTGCTGCTCATAACCTAACACTCCAGGAAAAGCTACCAGGCCTCCTCCTGAGACAGATCTCCAGAAAGGGACCCACACTACAGCAAAAACATCAAATTAACCCAAGCACTTCTGAGCTAGGAAAAGGAAGCCAACCGATGTCCCTCCTCTGTGAAAGAGGGATAATTTTAATTAAATACGGCAAATGCTTTATACCAAGGTAAAGGTGTCAAGTGTCTCTTATAGCTTCCATCCCCAATGCTTAAGTACTTCTGGCCTGAGTTCTCCTCTTCTGCTACTCTGGCCACCAGGTTGGTCACTGAGGCTTGGCATCCACCCTGGGGTACAGCCTCTACCTCAAGAGCAATTATTGGGTTCATATCTTACCTTTGTCCTGGGGGTAAAGACCTGGAATAGGAGGTAGAAACTGGGTCTGGTCTTGGCTCAGCACTAAAAAAGATGGTAATACAGAAGAAATCTTTCACCAATTCTAAAACTTACCTCTCTGCTTCAGAAAATAGATAGATAAACCAGGACATGTCTGAGGTTTCTTCCCTCTTAAAATATCTTCACTTTTATTCCTTTTAAAGGTACACAATGGTTTAATTGCTTTTATAGGCTACATTCAGGACATGGGGAAAAGGGGCATATAGTGAAGAATAACACCCTTTGCAAGGCACCATTAAAAAGTAATTTATATTTCAAGACTTCCATTCTGTCTTCTTGGAAAGCTTGAAAGAAATTCCTTCCTTTATCCGGTTGCCAGATAGAAAGGTTTTTCTATGGAGGCTTTCATTCTTTCTTTTTTAAGAAAATCTAGCTTTAGATACCTGGTTAGGAGTGGGAGCTGATTTCAGGTCCTTCAGCAAGCACAAGAATTGTGGTGTCCATCAGTAGTTTAACTGAAATTGAAAAATATAAGATGCACACTTGGACACAGCTGATGAAGCTCAGCTGCTAGTAAATGCTGGATGCTAGAAGCTATAGACAAGATCAGTAATTAAACAATGCACTGTATTTAGAGATTCTCTATTTTTCAAAAGAAAAAAGAAGTCTTCCCAAATCATATTTCATCTCCAAATTAGCCTTTTGAGTAAGAAGGACTGATAATCTCTTTTTTAAAAAATTTATAATCTTTATTTATTTATTTAGTACAGAGTCTTGTCTCACAGCTCAGACTGGTAGTGATCCTCCTGTCTCAGTCTCACCAGCGCTGGGATTACAGGAATGCACCACCATGTATGGTTTCAGTGGCCAGCATGGCACACCAGGGTTCTGGGATCTGCATGGCATGCAGTACTAGAGGTCAAACCCGAGTCCTTGCGCTTTTTAGGCAGGTGCTTAGACAATCTCCTCAGCCCTAGTAGTCTCTTTTAAACTGATGAACAAATTACATGACTGCCTTTGTCTTCATGCTTAAATGATGGCCAAACATGCTTCAAGCCTCCTGTGAGAAATGGATTCAATGGTTTCTCTCTAGTGATTGTCTGGAGCCCAAGTTTGAAGCCTCTCCAGCTCAGAGTGTGGCTGGCATCTATAGAGGACAAAAAAAAAATGATATTTTCAACAACCAGCCTCCCTCACATCAGCCCAAGAAGGGTAAAGAAAGAGAAAGATGGGTCAAAACAGGTAGAGTTGGCAGTAGTCCCAGGCAGGAAGGCCCAGGCTCACTTTTGGAGGGAGGAAGGAGGAATTTCATTTCCCTTGGCTCAAGTCCCTGGATGACACAAAAACATTCTCTACATGGTAACCAGGGCATAGCCACTTGTTAGGACCCCACGTGACACTGCAGAAATAAGCTCAACCGTTATAGCCCTTAAATTAGGATACAGCCAAGCTCAGCAGCATGCTTTGACTTCAGATCTCTGGCTCCACCCTGGCAGCTGTAGAACTAGAGACTACTTGTTACATGGGAACTTATTTGTTTCTATGTCCATTCCCCTAGTAGGTTATAATCACCAAGGGCCAAGACATATGAGACATTCATCTGGTAGGTTCACACTGGTGGGGAGAAATCACATCCACTTAAATGGAACCTTCCACATGGAAGGTTCAGTGCCTGGTTTTTTGGCCAAGAATGCCAGGAGCAGCAAAGCCAGCCCCTAGCACAGAAGCAGAGAATGTCGTCCTCAGCAGTTCCCCTGGGTGCCTCAGTTTCCTGTCACAATACAGCTCATGCCGTCTTTTCATCCATGGAACTTGCATCTCTACTCAAGCATCTGGGTTTACAACTCAGGCCTTTGACAGAAAGAAAGTATTTCCAAAAAGCCATCCTCTGTTTAGTTCATGAGTCAAACCCAGTATGTCCAGAGCTAGACGTGAGCTGAGCAAGAAGATGGAAAGTATTAGCAGGTACCCAGCTCTCCTGAACAGATCTCTACCCACAGACACCCAGCGGGATGGTAATTTCATTTGTCTGCCACTTCTCATTCCACTGTCTAGATAATGTCTGCTCCACGGTGTGCACATTCTGTATAGAGCATCTGCCTAATGGCTGGTACAGTAGAAAATAGACTTTGCATGTATCTTCTTTTTTTTTCCTGCATTTTAGGAAAGGATCTACAGGGTGATCATGGTCTCAATACTAGATCAGACTCATAGTGATTCTCCTGTTACAGCCTCCCAAGAGCTGGGATTACAAGTGCTCACCACCACTCCCAGTCTCAATCAGTCTCAGTGTGCCCTGGAGGGCGGAGCTGGCCTGGCAGGCCCAGGGATCAAATCCCCAGCCCCTGCGCCTGCTTGCAGGTGCTTTAATCCGCTGAGCTATTTGGCCAACTCTTGAATTTTCAAATGAACTACATAGTTGACTCTAGGCTGGGTCCCCATTTCAATTCCTTTTTTTGTTCCCATCCAAACTACACCAATCTGAGCCCCAGAAACATTAAATGACTTGAAAGTGGACCCAGCTAGATAATGAAATAACCCAGGTATTCAAGCACCAACTCAATCCCACGTTTTTATAGGCCACATAACTCTTCCCTAAAAAATCCACAGAATTTTTCCTCATTGCTCCACTCTGTCTGCTCATCCTTTTCAGGACTGAGCCAGACGTCCTTCTAGCCAAGCCTGCTTTCCAGTCATCTCTTTGGTTTTTCCTCTTTATGACCAACCAGATATAAAATTCTCTCTGCTTCTTTCTCCAAATTCATGTGTCTGTTCTTCATTGGAAGCCAGTGCCAGGCCTCGTGTCCTCCAGGAAGCCCACGCAAGCTAGCACCCCTCATGCATTCTGCTCGGGCCCGCCATCTTGGTATTACAGGATTGTTCCTATTCTCTGCTACACTCACACAGGCTGATGCGTGCAAATGAATATTCTAAATGTTGAATGAATAAATAAATAGATTCTGTGGATTCGGCCTCTGAGCCATCCAGCAAATGTGCCTATTTCTTTTTGATCCCTTGTCACAGCCTCAAAAACCCCTCTCAGCAGGGCTCCCCTAGACCATCAAAACAGTCCCCAGAGAGAAGCTTCCCTCTGTTCAGACTCCATATGGCCACCTAAGAAGTTTCTGAAAAAAAACTGATTGCCTCTCCCATTCTTCATGATTCTGCAGTGCCTATGGTATAAAATCAAAAGCACTTAGCATAATATTCAAGGTGCTTAATACTCAAGCTCCACATAAACCTCACTTCCCACTATTGATACATCCCTGTTCTCTTAACCCTTCAAGCACAGGGTATAGATTTGCACTTCTTAATCATGTTGCTGCTGCTTTTTTGCCAATAGCATCCTCCCCTCTTCTACACATGATCATCTTTTGCTCATGTTTTGGGGTCTACCACAAGTATCACCTCCATGGTCTAGAGGGCAGGGTCCATCTTCCTTTGGACCCCTATGGCTTAAACCCACACCCAGTGATGCAGAGCATTGCAACTGCTAGCATGTCAGCCTCACTTCTCCCTTTAGCAGCCTCTTGGAAGCAGGACAAAGTGTTCCTGTCTTTGACATCCACCACTGAATTAGACTACTGAGCTCTGAATGCTCCCAGTGCTGCTCAATAAGTGAACAAAGCATCTTGTTCATACCGTGTTAATTTGCATTCACGCTGAATCATACACTTTAGAGCTGAAATAAAGAATAGGAAATACCTTTTGTAACTTGCTCATTTTGCAAATGAGGGAATATCAGCTCAAAATGATTTAAAATGACTTGCTCAAGGTCATAAAATGTCAAGGAGGTGCATTGATCTCCAGTCATCTGATTCAGACCATTTTCCACTACATAGCAAGATGAAGTCATGACATCAAAAGACAGCATAAATAACTTACACTTTAGCAGCAGCAACAACAAAACCTTTTTCTTCTTTCCTTTGTATTTTCCTATAGGGCACCACACCCTTATTTGAATTTAATAGGTATGGCTGACTGAAAGGCATTCATAGACCTGCAGCTCTGCTTTACAGATATACAGTTGCTCTTTACATAATTTTGAAGTATATTCAGTGAACCAACATCATTTGCTTGAAATTTTAATAGGTCTTCAGATCTGTTGATGTACTTAAAACTTGTCCTTGGATGATGTATATATTAAAAGTCAGGTTAAATCATTATGACCACTAGCTTCCTCCAACACCTAGGATCAAACTAGAAGATTCTCAACTCATGCGATTAATCTAGACAAGTACCTGTGTGGAGTGCTTCAGTTCAGACTTTCATCTCACAATGTGACACTAGGGCTAATTTGCACTTCTTAGATGGGACAAGTCAAAGAAAGATGGTCATAGTGATCATCTTCGTAATAAAGACACATGGCACCAACGCAAAAAGTGGACAACAACAGTTAATGGAAGAACAGAGCATTCAGATTCTCCTATTTTTCAATCATATAAAACACATCGGCACAAAAGGAAATGCTCCTTTCCAGGAAAAAAAAAATGAATGAAACCAGCGTTGGTCTTTTGCGCTTTGCAAGGCAAGGAGAGCTCTGGCTCTTCCTCTTCTCCTGTCTACAGCCACCCTCCTGGGCATCACTTTGTGTTTCTTCTACAAGGGAACAGTGTCTTAGCAGGCTCCAAGAATTTTGTTCGAATAGATACACAGTAAAGATTTTTCAATCTCTTGCCAAAGAAAGGGAAATGTGCACTGTAGGAAGAAAGGGTGGCATTCCACGGTACTGAGTTATACACAGCCTGGAAGCCAGGCGGTCATGGGATGCCCTCCATTCTCACTCCTTTGTCCTGCTTATGGTTAAAACAGGCTTCAGTAGTCACATTACTGTCACTTTGCGCTATCTCCAGGTTAAATCATAATGAGCTTTGAGATTGCTGTTTTTCTCTTGTTTTTGCTGAAATGCAGGCTCCCGTTTCATTTTGTAGGATCTGAGCCTCCAGGTTTCTATGACTGCCTCTCACGCTTTCCCCCTTCTTTTATTCACTTCTCTTCTTTGGCTCAAAAAGCAAACTGATTACCAAACCAAATGTATAAGCCTCCCACGCAGGCTCTGGAGGAGAAAGATATCCCGTTTATTACAGAGGAGTCATTTCTGAGAGCAGCCAGGGCTTCCTTCTTCCACAACTTCCTTAGCAGGAAAAATTTGACTGTGTTGCCCTATCAAGGGGACTGGACGGATCAAATCACTGATGGAAAGCAGCCTCTTCAGAGAGATGCTGGGAGCACTCCAAGAACAGAGAGTTCTTAATTTAAAAATCAAAATAATGCTAAGAAATATAACAAATACAACACAGAAGCCAAATCCATCTCTGGCATGCAAGCACCTACACACAAACATGCATTACCCTGAAACCATGCTAAGTCCCATGAAGGCCACATTTCTAATATTCATAGGTTTTGCAAACACTGTTATTTTGCAGGCAATTTTCTTTCCTGACGTCTATGTTTTTTAAACTCCTCTGTAACCCTTAAAGCCTTCCTTACGTTACCCAAGCAGCACAGGACACTGCTCGCTATGTATTCCTGTGTCTCTTCTAATAGCATTCATCACATTGTTTTGTCTCTTCTGACCAGAATATAAATTCTGAGACTACAAGAACTTAGCCTCCAATTTCTTACGTTTTTATAACCTAATAACACGCATGCTTCATACTAAAAGTTCAGTCACTGAAATTTAAGTTGAACTTCTCTCACACAACAGCTAACCCTGTTGATAATATAGATGTATAGATGTCTCCAAGTGAGATCCAATAGTAGGGCTTTACTCAAAGTGACACCCGATACTAGGGCTCTCTGTGACTAGTATTTGGGATTTGAACTGAATGAATCTGTCTTATTTTCACTGTACATTTGCAATAACCTAGAACTTATTCTTCTTTGTTGCCCAACCAATATAAGAAAGATTGACTCTGTTAGTCCTCTAAACTTTGTAAGACTCCATACATCTGCAAAATTTTGCCTTCAGCTACTGTTCCTGTAGGTTTTCCCTACATGGAGAATGTTGTATTAACATCAAAATTGCTCTCTGCATATAGAACGAAACAATTCAAAAAATAGTTAGAGATAACATTACAAAAATTAAAGGTTCTTTTAAAATAACTATTAAAATATAAATATTCCAAGTTCAAAGTTAAATTTGCCACGGAATTCCAACTGAATTAATTCATACACAAAAATATGCAGAATATATTTCCTTCTCAGTTTTCAGACACAGCTGAGTAGCAGAAGGAGTTGATAATGGTTCCTATTTAGTGCTACTAAGAACCTAAAAATGTCCTTTAATTAGTTTTTCTTCCTAATTCTGGATGGGAGGACCATATGGCTACCCACTCATTTTAAAAATGAAGAAAATAAAGCACAGAGGGTTAAATGATTTGCTGGAATTACTCAAGTCATCACCTCTGATAATAAAGATCACAGTAATCACTTACTAGGGCTTGCTCTGCAGCAGATGCGATGTGAGGCATTGTATGAATTAACTCATTCAGGCCTCACATCACCACATGGGGTAGGTGCTGCCCCTTTTCCTCAATTGTGATGTGTTGGGGTCTTAACATCGCTAAAACTGATGAGTTTTATAGTATGTGCTGTCACAGTTTAGTTGACAGCAGGTTTATTCCTTATTAGTACATAAAATAATAGTGGCACTCTATGCCTAAGGATGGTAACAGCCTAAAGAAGTAACTCATTCAATGGCATACACCTTGGGAGGGACAGAACCCAGGTGCTAACCCAGCCAGCTGGACTCAACTATCTGCAAATTTACCCTCGGAGATGGTGCCGCGCACAACATCCGAGTGGCCAGTGTGCTACTCTGTACCCTCTCGTGGTTCTAGAAGTCAGAAGTCTGCGATTGCTGTGAGGAGTGATGGCTGATGAGTGAAGGATGCAGTACGTTTCGCTTGACAGGTGACCATGGAGGTCACTGGCTTGCCAGATACAAAGCATCTTCCCGTGGGAAGTGCCTGTCCTTCCTGAGGGCAGAGTTGTCTGCAACATGTTCTTGGGCATTCCAGGAAGTCACACCCCTTGTTCTCACACTTCTGTTCTACAGCTCCCTTCTGCAAAGGTATCCAAATAAGAACTCACCCTTGATTAAAGCATCACCTTTGTGAACTCATTCTGTTTCCTAACAGAGCCTGATGACTTTTCTCTAAACTGTGGAAACTTACAAGACCACAGGAAAATTTCTATTTGGGGTTTGTACTTGAGAAAACAGACTTGGCAAAGCTTAGAAATTTGACTGTGTATTTTTTATTAATAGAAGTCAGAATGCAGTTAGTTGTATGCAGGAACTGGAATATGTTCCAGTGCTAGGAGAGAAAAGTTGTTGATTTGGGCAGCAGTGTGACTAATTAGATTTTCTTTTGGTTTATATCGATTCATTTATGTCTGATTTAACTCAGCAGTCCTCCCCCTGCCTGGGAAGCCTGCCCAGAATGGTAAATGATAAGAAGCTAGCAGAACAGCTCACCTCTTAGCCAAATCAAGGGAGCAAGACTAGATGACCAGCTTTCCCAGGCAGGTCTCAATTCCCTGTTCAGATAGGCCAGGCATATGTTGGGGTAGCCTGTTAATTATCTCTGATGACTGGATTTAGAAAACTTGAACATTACTCAATATGCTTCAAATCATTGGGAAGGTTCTAAGTTAATTTCTAGCAGGAAGCTTTACCCTAAGGAAGAAGAGTTTTCTCTTTGTCCTTCAGCAGCTTGAAACACAAGTCTCCTTAAATGTTTGTGCTACAGAGATAGGTCCAAATGATTGGGAGTTTAGATCCTGAGATACAGAAAACTCATGCTTTCCTGTTATTCATGAATGGAAACCTCCCTCTCCTTCTTTGTGTATGAGTTAGCAGAGCAAAATACCATGCAGCCATGGCACCCAGGGCAACTTTATTATGGATCTGCTCTCCAGAGACTACCCTGCAAATTAACAGCACTGTTTCAGGTATTTTTCTTTTTTAACTAAATAGCTCCATCCACAGTCTGGATTCATGTTCCATGTGACATCTCATGTCAAAAATGACACTTGTAGGTTTTTTATCTCTTGAGCTCATACACGAGCATCTTCCCAAAGAAACTAATGGTTTTTCACTGAATTATCCATACTGGCTTGCCCAAGGTCTTTCTTCTTCAGTGTATACAATACCCATGCATGGACATAAGTCTGAAGCTCTGTAGCCATGAATGGGATCTATTTTTGTATCAAATGCAATCAGAAGGCTGAGATGATGGAATATGCCTATAATCTCAGCACTCAGGAGGCTAAGGCAATAAGATCACTGCAAGTTTGAGGTTAGCCTGGGCTATATGGTGAGTTTAAGGCAGTTTAAACCACATAGAGAGATCTTGTCTCAAAACAAAAACAAAGAAAAACAGGCTCAGTGAGGTTTGGTAATTTGTTAGGTCAACCAAAGCAGAGAAAGTGAGATCTTTACCTAGTTATAGCCCAATCTCAGATTTCAACCTTTAACACAATTCTATCAGCTAAGGACAATGGACTAGGGAGGGAGGATTTCATACATTGGTAAATCCACAGAACAGGGGACTAAAAACCTTACCTAACCATGCTGCAGAAATTAAACAGTAGCTATCAGGGACAAGAAGGTTTTGAACTCATAGTGCTTAGACAAGATATCATATCTGCATCTTGCACTAGGAACAACTACTACAAAGACAACAATATGCAATGTATTAATTATTGTAGCTGTACTACTAACCTGTTTTGAAACTATCTCATTGCTACTTCTTTCTCAATAAAATTACTAAAATAAAAAAGAACATAAGGGTTTTAGTGCTAAACCAGGAAGAAAAATAAAGGCAGCTTTCAAAGGTTAGAGTGGGAATGGAAAACTTCAAGGTCAGCTCTAACTCAAACCAGAAGAGCAAAGAGCAAAAAATGACTGCTGGGTCAGACTCAGATACTCACAAAGATAGTGTCTCCCTCACTGCACTCCTCCCTCTACAGTCTAAGGACAAAAAGAGAGAGGACTTTGTCAATTCATGACTACCACCCACCCTCAGGCAGTTGTGACTCCAAGTAAATAAAGATTTATATTGACAAAGTCTTTGGTTACACAGTACAGAACCTGCCTAGAGCTGACCTGAACAACAATAAAAATGAAATGCTGGAATGGACATGAACACTTCCTAAACTAAAAAAAAACTCTGATAATTTGTCCTTACAGTAGTCAGAGACAATAACAGATCCAGGTGTGGTGGCACACACCTGAAGTCCTAGCACTTGATAGGCTCGAGGCAAGAGAATCACTGTGAGTTCAAAGCTATCCTAAGCTATATAACAGGACCTAGGCCAGTCTGAATTATATACCATGACCTTGTCAAAAGAGAGAGAGAGAGAGAGAGAGAGAGAGAGAGAGAGAGAGAGAGAGAGAGAGAG
>PVKA01016959.1:0-46795 GCA_004027165.1 Ctenomys sociabilis | reverse complement strand
TCGCCAGTGCACCTGCCTTTCCGCTCGGTGACTGCATCTGAGAACAAGTTCGGGTGGAGGTGGGAATCTGCTTGTCTCCTGTCCTACCTCCTGCTGCTGCTCTGGGTGCAGTTCCAATATTCACATGCCCCTCTTCCTTTGGGGTGGAGTGACCCTTAAATACAACCAGCTACTTCACCGGCTCCTCAAACCTTTACACTGAGCTAATTCCTTTTCTTACTTTGCTTTTATTTATTTTTTTAAAAATATATTTTAGTACAGTTTCTGCAGGGTCTCACTACACAGATTGGACTTGTAGTGATCTTCCTGTTTTCAGCCTCCCAGGTGACTCTGCTGGTGGCCTGATCCCTGGCCTATGTTGGAGACCAGATTTTTGGGAGTCTGTCAGAGCATGGGTGGTGGTGCTTCACTGCTGTGGGGTGCAGAGCCAGGCAGGCACTGCAGCTGGGTAGTGTCCTTCAGTCCTAGGGGTGCCAAGCAGGGCAGCTCTTGTTTTGGAGGCCACAATGGGAATACCAACTCTCTTGCCCTGCTCCAGGGTGCTGGCCAAAGTGCTTGTTGGCCAGAGGACCTGGGACAGTTTAGGTGTCTCCCTGGACTCTGGGGCAACATAAGGCTCAGTTTGGCTCTGGACACATGAACAGCAGCTGTTGTTCATTTTGTGGCTTTGAGCAGAAACAAATCTGCCTGGGAAGACTCTGCCCTTAACACAACTATTGTTCTCTGTGGTCTCATCCCAGTTTCCTTTGCAGAGTTTCTTCCTCACAGCTGTGAAGCTGGGCACAGTGGCAGCGAGGCTTACTTACTAAGTAAAAGCTGCGGCTTATGTGCCCTCTTCTCCTTGCTCTCAGAAATCCTTTAACTCTTGCATACCTTTTCCTGCTTAAAACAAGAGCAGCCAGAATGTGGGTGTGGGGATCTAGGTGCCTGAAGGATGGCATGTGCTCCTTGTGGTGTTCCCTGCTGCGGCGTGATGGGGATTGGCACTGATGTGTGAGCCCAGGGCCAGAGCCTGTGCCTGGGGCCGTGCAGCCAGGACTAATATGTTTGGTCCAGAGTGTTACGCAATTCTGTCTGTGGATGCAGAGAGTATGGGTTTCACCGATTGAAGAATGGAAGGGACTGCAAAAATTTTTAACTTCTTTTGGTAATTGTGGGAAGTTTCTTGTTAAGACCATAAAGCATGCTGCTCTAGAACTTTCAAGATTAAAAGCCTTGTTTTTAATTAAAGTTGAAGATGAAATTATATACAACTGAACATAATTATTTGAGGGTGAAAAATGTTTGGTGGCCTCTTACGGGATGCATAGGAAATGCCACTGTGGTCTTGTTTCCTGCTCAGCAAGGATGCCACAGTGCAAGGATGCAGGCTCCCCGGGCAGGGGTGAGCGGGCACATGGGAGCTGCTCTCAGTGCTTTCTGGCTTCCCTCTGTTCTTACAATGCAGCCATGGGAGGGTCTCAGCTTTCACTTGCAGTGCTATGGAAACCCATCCCATATTCCTGTATGCTTTTTTTGTGCATCTTAGTAGAGTACTTAAAGGGGGATTTCTGCTACTTCATCACTTTCTTTATGGTGCCTTTGGGGGCCAGAAGCACAAGTGACCTGCAAACTTAAGGCTCACACATCCGGCTGGAGAGCAGGAGGGGACACCCTGCTCCACCGGTCGGGAGAGCAGGTTGGCTGAGCGAGCTCCCAGGGGCCACTGTGGGCTACCAGAGCAGTGCTCATGGGGATGTGTCCTGAGAGCTAGAGACCCCGGCCATGGCACAGAGTCATCCAGTAGCTCGGCCCCTGCAGGTGCCTCCACTGCGTTCTGTCCTAGGACATTGTTTTGTTTTCCCCAAGTTTCTTGCTTATGTGAAAGAAACTGAAAACAACTAACTGAAGTGTGTTCAGTAAGTTCCTTCAACCCTAATGTGTTCACTGCTCTTATGTAGCCTGATTGGCCGAGTTGTAATTGATATCTCTGAAATAAATGACCATCCCAACCACAGGAGGGGACAGACTTGTGACACAGTATCAGTCTGGGCCCTCTGAACAACTGAAATAGCTTGCTTTTTAGGCAGAAGTTCTTTTTTTAAAATTTAATTTGAGGTGGAAGTTCTAATGTAGAATTTTTTCAGACACTTCAAAGGCAGTGCATACTTTTCTTTCAAATGCATACTTTGCTTATTTGATGTTTCTGTCTCTGTTAATTCATGATATCTTGAGGCCTTGGGTTTTAATTTAAACCAGCATCAGTCTGCAGATACAAAATTAATATTTATATAAAATTTATGAGAAATGTATAAATCAGAAAAATTAATTTCATAGAATAAATGATGATTTTTTTTCTGGAAGGTTTCACAAATTAAGTTCTGTAAGTGTATATTTCTTTCTGGGTCTATTCATAATAGATGTGAGCTACTACGCTGGCTAGTTCTGTTTTTTGTGTTAGCAAGGACTGCGTTCAGATGTAATACAACCTTGATTTGGTTCCTATAACATTTTCTAATTGAAAACCTGGTTAGAGATGGCTACCTTTAGGTGTACCTGTTTCTTCTACTGAATTTTATAAAAAATGTTTGAAAATTAAGCAATGATTAAAGGAATTGCAGCTATTCAAGAATAGTACTTCTGAGAAGTGTTTTTTTTCCCCCTCAGTTAGCACAGAATGTTAAATGCGCTGGGCACCACGGCTTGGGGACTTAGTGAGTAAGCATTGTGAATGGAAGTGTGTTTCGTATGCAGTCTCTTCAATTTTGGTTCTATGGCATTGACTTAAGAGAAAAATCTGACATTTAAAAAAAATTGTAAAACATGCACAGCCTGTGCATATGTGTCATCGGGCTGGTCCTTTCTGGACAGTAACACACTCCTATAGACAGTATGCTGCTTTCCATGGTCAATGTATTGTGTTTTGTTGGAAGTGCTATTCGTTTCCATTCTTGACATGAACACGCCTTTGGAATCTGGAGAAAGAGCTCCTAAGGGTGTTCGCAAAGTGCTCAGGCTATGCCGGTGTTTCCTTCCCTGGTGTTACCTGTCGGAAAGGGCTCTCAGGCTCGTCTGCCCAGCCGGCTGGGCCCCGTCTGCTGGTGATGGAGCAGGCCTCTCCCAACTCCTGGGGACTGGGGCTTCTCTTCAGTGTGTGCAGAGTGAGCTAGCTTCATGCAGGCCTAGTGCCCTTTCTGCACTTGTACACTGCCTCAGTGAGGTGCATGCAGCATTTAATGCTTCAGTTGTGTGGTAACTGCAGAACACAGGTGGCAAAGTGGTAGGGATGTGTGATTGGTTTTTTATTTTTTGTGTGGTTGGTTTTATTGTTTGTTTACTTGTTTTGCTTATTCCAAGGCCTGGGTGCTGCTTGTCCCATGCGCAGTTTTCCTGAGGAAGCAGTACTGCTCCTCAGTAGTGATTTGACTTTGAACCAGAAGCTTCCCACCTGTCTGTCAAGCATTTCAGTTGGTTTAATTGTGGCAAGGTGAGCCTGTCTGTTTGTCTGTCCATCCTTATTTCTGGGGGGTGGGGAGATAGGGTTAAGCTAGTCACACATAAACAGAACAGAAACAAATTCAATTTTGAAATTAATTTAGTACTTAATCTCAATTTCAAGTTGCTGTTTTACTCATCAAAGCTCCAAACAATTGTTTTCTTCAAATGTTTCTGTACTAAGAAATGGTGTACATTCCAGATTAAAAGATAAGTATATGTTAATATTGATTTTAACTTGTTTGTGTCTCAGAGACCCATGAAAGGTTTTGTTTGCAGAACTCACTCCCCGGCTTGCATGGGAAGGGTAGGAAGAGGAGACAGGGTTTCTACATCTTGTCGCTGTCCCAGGATCTGGAAAAGAAACATGAATGTGAGAGTGGAATTTGCTGTCGCAGACACACTGACATCACTCTTGGCTCCCAGTGGGGGGTGAGAGTGCGATCTTGGTTGTTAGGGAAGTGAGTGATGCTTTTGTGAATAAGTTGGAGACCTTTGGGAGCAGGACCTTTGGGACAACCAAAGGGAAGTGGGCCGTAGGACTTGGCAGTGGTGGGTACATCTGGGGTAGAGAGCACTCTGTTTTTCCCTTGTTTTAAATTCCATGAGCATAGGGCCTGTAGAGCTGATGGGGCGGTGGTGGTATGTGTTCTTTATGCCTCTGCTGCTTGCCAAATGGGTTGTGACTAATACTTGGAGTCTCTGTTTGCTGGGCAGATACCTGAAGGGGTGGGTGGACTTGATTCAATGCTGCGATAGCACGTAGAAGTCATAGGAGAAGCTTGGTCAAGTTGGAACCACCTCAAAGATTGCAGGGCAGGCCAGGGGATGGGAGTCCCAGCAGAGGGCAGGTGGTACTAGTACTGGAGCTTTTTAATGGCCAGTTAAACCAGACAATTCTCCCATGAGATTTGTGCTCTGAGGCTCTACTACCGAGTACCTCCTGTGTCTCCAACAATGAAAGAGTCACAGGGGAGAGACTGAGCAACATGTGTAATGAGACACCTGCCCATACTTGGGCATTGTCAGTTTCGTGATGGTGGTAAAATAGAATTTCCAAAATACATGTTGGCAAATAAATTATAAATCTGTACACTACATCCATCTGATTTAAGCCATTTATTCATTGAATAAATATTTGTGTGCCGGTAAACATTTTGAATTTCAGATTCATCTTTGAAGTTGGAAAGGAGAACAGACCCTTCTAGGATGGCTAGAGTGGACCTGGACCATTAAGAATTGATAGTCTGTCTTGGGGTGCTAGCACCTTCATGTGGGGGCTGTGAGGCATGACGAAGTCAAGATGTAGGGATGGTGAGGTACGTGTGGGGCCTACCAAGGAAGCTTTGGGGAAGCAATAGCAGGTGTGAGCAGAAACGCCAGGTTTCCTGGGGAGGACCTTCAGTATGACCTTAGTATTGAGAGGTGAACTGTGCCCCTGAATCTGAGTGTGCATGACCCCAGGCAGAAGTGTGGAATAGGTGAAAACTGATGTGGGCTTAGATGTATAGCGTTTGATAGACTCCACTTGAAAATAGTTAATCAGGAATGTAATCAGCTTAAAAAGTAGGTGGCTCATTTATTTGCTGATTTAAACATTTGGTTCATTTGTCACCTTCTCATAGCTGCAGCAGTTGTGACTTACTTTGTCACTCTGAATGGAAGTGTTTTCTCCTGGTGGCCTCACTGGTGTAAGATGTCACTGAGAGTTGAGAAAAGCTATCTTAAGTGTGGTGGGAAAGGAATATATTTCAGCTTTTTGCAGAAGTCATTGAATTTCAAGTGAAAGTAAAAAGAAAATTTGTACAGACTTTGGGCATTTGTGTGCCTTCCAGCGTTGGAAAGACTGTGGATTTTATTCTGAGGTTTTATTTGTAGGTCATTACTATTTGAACATCATTGAATGTTAAACAAATACAGTTTTGTGTTCTTCATTAAGACAGACATGAGGAAGTGTGAATTTTGAGGGATGCAGAAAAGATTTGTGTTTTTTATTTCTTCAGCCCTGAGGTTATGGTTTAGAAAGATAGAGTTTCAGGGTTCTTTTTCTGTAGTTAATATAATGTATTCACCAGAGAATATAGTCAGGCACTAATATTTATAAATAGGCTACAGCTAATACTTTAATGTTTTAAAAATCTTAAATTGTATTTTTTTTAATGTAGTTGGTACAGGCTGTCACTACGCAGCTTGGACGCCTAGTGATCCTCCTGTTTTCGGCCTCCCTAGAACTGCCACCAGGCCCAGACTTGGTGGGCTGCTCAGCATGCCTGGGGTGGGGCTATCATGGCATGTGTGCTGGGACTTGAAATCCAATCCCTGCGCTTGCCTAAGCAGGCACTTAGTCCACTGGGCTATCTTGTTGGCCCTTAAAATTGCATTTCTTATACATCTTCTCTTGAAGTTTTCCCTCTCAGTTTTTAAAAAATAATAATTTAATAGTGATCCTTTGTTCTTTCTGGTCTCACGAGGCTATGGAGTTTGGTGCCCACACTCTCCTTCATGAGTTAGATATCTAAGAGTAAGTCCTGAGAACTGTCTTCTCCTTTGGACGCACTTTAAATTACTGTTGTAGATACACTGAAATATACTTACCTTTTGTTTTTTTAATTTAGGAAGTTAAGCAAAATATCAGGAAGTGTTATGCTTTCATTATATGTTATACATTAATGATGTGACTTAAACACAATGGGTCGAATTAGAGCGTACTCTGCTAACAAACTCTGTTAATCATTCCTAGGCAGTTTATTATGCTTGAGTAGAATATTTTCAATTTTTTTATCTTGCCCCGATTTTCAAAAACATTATTTGTTGACAATTTCTTGATATTCTCACACTTCAGGGTCTAGATCTCAGCCTGCTGTAGCTCTTTCCAGAGCCAGCTGGGAATGATGTCCCAGGCATGCCTCATGTTGGAAACAAGGGAAACAGGTCCCAGACCCAAAGGCTCAGAGGCCTTCCCTGTTGATTCTTAACATGTTGTGGTCATTCTTTCCAAGAAAGAAGAAATGTTTAAGTTTGTGAACTATTTCTTTTTTCCATTTCATGACTTAACTCTTTGCTTTGGACAGCCAGTTACGCCACACATCTGTGCCGTGTGTGTGTGTGTGTGTGTGTGTGTGTGTGTGTGTGTACAAGTTTCCTTTTTTTGTGTTTTTAAACTTTGCCTATAAGGATAGCCCAACAGTACACCCTTAGTGTCTGTAGTAATCTTTGTAAATCTAAGAATCTAATGACATATAGTTTGCAATTATAAATCCATAGCTTAAAGTGCTATTTCTTAAAAAAAAAAAAAAAAAAGGCAAATTTAGTATAATACTTAACCAAACTTTCAGAATAAAATACAAAATTGTTTTTGCACACCCTTAAATGATTTTCTTGATAAATGTGGACATTTGAAAGCTTACTTCCAGAGAACACTGGACAGAAAGTTATTTTTCAGACCTTTTTTCAACAGGAAATGAATTTGTTTGCCCTTTTCCTGCAGTGCCATATTGTCTGAATTTTCCTTCTGTTCTTACAATAGGCAGCAAGAATAAGAAGCCACACGTTTTCTAATCCTCCTGGTGCTCTGTGGCCTGTACTGTGGGATTGAATAATTATGATTAATTGCAAGCTTGGCCACATGCATTTCAGAGAGTGCATGATAATTCAATAAAATGTAATGACTTTCACATTGGGCTACTGGTATGCGTTTATGATACATAGCTCTGTTATTCCTACAAGATACACTTGGTAACTGCGCAGATGTCGCTGAGCTCAAATTTCAAGCTATAGTGATGTTTGGGGCTGTTTTCTAATGAAAACGAGGAGCCTGCCTTTTGCAGATTATACCTAAGAAAGGGGAAATTAAGAGCTGGATCAAAAAGAAAGCAGGTGGTCGATAAACTTGTGTGCACTCATATTAAGCAGGAGAGCACAAGTTTGCTGCCTGGACTTATTATTGACTACAGTTTTATGTATTTTTATAGAAGCAAAACTATGTTTGCCTTTATGCTGTTTGCATGTTAATACTGCTAAAGTACCTTGCATTAACACAGTACATTAAAATAAATTGAACAATTGTAGGTTAGGTTGGAGCTTGCCTTTACATTCAGGGAAAAGTCATTTTACATGTTATATTTATTAATATTTGTACTATTAGTAGCTTATCTTGATTTATGGTCATCTGTGTAGGAATAGGTTTTGTGTAATGGTCCATTAACTTTGAAATGCAGTTAATTAAATTTAATTTTTGATAAAGATAAACTAGTATTGTTTACTTGATTGGCTTTTCAGGTATCCTTTATCTCTCCTTCAGCTGTCTACCAGCCCCCAGTGGTTCAGTCATCTTATAGACAAGTCATTCAAAGTCTCACACCCTCGCTTTCCCCAGATGATAATATCCGCCCTGCTGAGCTGGTACAGTGCTGAGTAGTCACAGTTGCCGTTCAGTGCTACCCCCAGCAGGATGAAGGCTGCTCCTCCCGCATCCTAAAACCCCACTGTGGGCCTCTGGAGTGAAAATTGGTGCCCCACTTTCCAAGTACGTCATCCCCAGAGCCTCCATGAGGGGGAGCTCCTCGGGAGCTGGAGCCTGATGGCGCGGCATCAACACGGCTGTCGTCCGTTCCTCGATCTAAATGATCATTTGGAAAAAAGGTGAAGAAGAAGCCAGAAACTAAAACTTTTAAACTTTAGTGTGTTGGGTTTTATTATTTTTAAATTATGGTGACGACTTCCAATGGAATACTTTTTAATTGACTGGAAAAAAAGCGTATATTGGAAAATGATTTATCTGTTAAAAATTACTTTTAATTTACATATATTTATTTGTGAGAATTCTGTATCATTTTGAACACCGCTGTGGCGCACTCATGCTACTTTTACCATCTAGCCGTCTTTCCGAGTGGCTTCTGGCAGTGCTCTTAAGGTATGCCCAGCGCCTGAATGGTAGCTGATTTTCAGTGTAGCTGATTTACTTTTCTTTCATCATGGACATGGAGGAAAATCAATGGGCCTGTTTTTAGCTTTTTCTTTTTTTTAAATTGCATTCTGAAACACTGTGTAATAACTAAGACTTCATCAACATGTGGTTGATCCAAGATCCAGATTTTTTGGTGAGATTTTTCTGTAATTTTGTTCTAATTTGCCTTATCAGAAGAAATAAATTCTAAGCATGGTTACTGAGTTAAGTTTAATTGCCACTTTTAAAATTAAGTTTGAAAAGGCATTAGGAAGCTCAGAAGGAGCCCGAGGCGGCTCTTCTCTCAGGTGTGCCAGCTCCTTTAGGTTCTTGCCTTCCGGGCTTTCTTCAGATAACACTTGGGTAGGTGATACTGCTAAGAGCCTATGCCTTCTCTCAGAATGTTTTGTATTTCCTGAAAGTCTCACCTTCTGGCTGACTGACTGGCTGCGTTTCAGGTTGATGAGTACCTTTGTTGGAGGGATCCCTTCCCACACTTTCTAAAAAAAATTCTTTATAGAGAGAAATAGGTTTCATTTTGTTCCTTGTATACACACACATGTTTTGATCATTTCCACCCTGTGCCTAGTTGCCCACCCAGTTTCCCATTCAGGGGGGTTTTACTGAGTATATTTTTGCTCACATCTATTCACCCCATTACCCTACAGTTGGGAAGCAGCAAATTATTGTAGGTGTTTGGTAAGGTTATGTAATGTCTTACTACAGGTACAGGATTGTGATAGAAAACATTTATTCATATATATTCATGTTTTATAAGTAACTAGTAAATATTCCATAGCTTTGAAAACTATAATTAATTTTAATAGCCACTATAGGTTATTTCATACAAACACAGAAACCTTCATGAATGTAACAATAAAATGGTTCTTATTCTGCCCAGTTCTAGGTGCATGATTTTTTTATTTTATTTTAAGGGGCTGAGTTTGGCAAACATCATGAAAATGGACTGTGAAATTTCAGCTTTCCTGAATTGTTCAGGGACTAGAATATTTTCACCAACAACCCACCCTCCCTTCTTCTTTCTTTCCCTCCCTCCCTTTTCTTTCTGTGGTGCTGGGGACTAAACCCAGGGCCTTGTGCATGCAACAAAGTCCTTATTAAAAGTTATTATGTGTTCCCAGTGATTACTCACTTCCCTTTTCTCAGGACAAATAAAGAAAACTGAAACAAATTACTACTGCAACACTATTAAATTTTTTTTTCAAAGCTCCTAAATTGTCTCGTGTATTGTAGAAATGCCACAAATATTCTTCAGCAAATGAGCATAATTTACTCATGATCATACTGGATCCTGAGAATGTTTCCTAAAATCTTTTCCCAGAAATTCCCCCCTCCCCCACTTCTTTGGTAATTAACACAAGTCAATATGCAACACTTCTTGGTATCTGAACATCTGTCTAGCTATCCTCGAAGGCTATAATTTTGTTAATATTTTCTGCATAATGATGTAGTTGTTTGAAGAGTGTTCTGTTCCCATCATGCTTGACCAAGTTTTGAGGAGTGCTATTGTTTTCTATTTTTTTTAGAATAGTAACATGATACAGTGACAATGTCTGCTTGTATGTCATCAGAGTGTTTATGAGGAGACAGGAACAGTGATAGCAGTCGTAACTGTGGGGTCCTAAGAACAGCCAGTGACTTTTACATTCCCTGGGTGGTTTCTAGGTACCTAGATTTTTAAAAAAATGGGATTGAGGATAGTTTAATGACTTTTATTTTTCTAGCCACATGCCCTTGCTGAAATTTAACACTATTTACAGTTGCTGGCAGTAGAGGGTAGGTTGGAAGTACAGGAATATACTCTCAGAGTCTGGAAAACATGTGGCTGAATGTATTGTAAATAATTAGAAATTCAATATGGGATGCTCTGGTACGCAGTTTTGTGCTTTCAAGCAATCAACTGGTAGCCTCTACTTTTATAGAATTCTACAAGTTTGGTATATTTCTACTACATGGGAACTTTGCCATCCTTAAGAATATCAGCCCGTCTGCAGAAGGGTGGATAGTTTTTCCAAAGGTGCTGTAGGGTCAAGTGAATTTTCTCTATTCGTTGCCCACAACTTTGTAACTATTGGGTGATTCTCATTTTGAAAATGAGAGAGGGAAAATAAGTATGGAAAGTCTTATGTTTTTGATCCTTAGCCAACTGGTTCAACACTTCAGGAACCTGGTATGATGCTAAGAACAGATTTTAGTGTTCACAAAACCCCCATGAGGCTTTGTTAGGTATTATTTGCCTTGTGTTCTCTGAACTTGTTGTTAAATACATTCCAAGTAAATAGGCTGTGCAGCGCTCACTGGTTTTTGAGGTCCCTCCAACTTTCCCATGCAATATTAGATTGCTAGAGCTTAATTTTAGTCTGCTTTTGGTAGAAGAATCTTGTTTCAATATGTGAATATTAGTTTATGTTACAATTAATGGCCCCAAAATAATGTCAGAGTTGAAAATGTGTTTAAGGTTTTCAAATTTACACTATCATGGGAAGTTTTAGCAGTGTTTACTGTCACTTAATACTACCTTGAGTACCATATTGGTTGTCCTGTGCATCACTTGAATAGTGACGTGGTGTCTCTGGATTCTGCAATGCTGCAGCATTTCTAGATGTTAGGGGCTTTTAGGTTCAGCTGTTAATTGAGGTTGTTTGGTCACTTTAGACAGTGCCACCAGACATCCCTGTCAGCCTTGCTCCATGGACAAGAGCAGAGAACCAGATGCTCCTGAGAGTGAGGGAGGTAAGTGAGGAAGGTGCAGAAGGAGGGGTTTATTTTTCTGTTTTTACGATGGAGGGAGAATGATTCAATCTTCTATAACTTTTCATATCACCTCCTATACTGTAAAAATTATCCACTGGAAGTAGAAGTAGTGTTTGGGAAGGTCCAGGGAAGAATGACAGAGAAAGGACTGTGGGAAGCTGTCTGTGTATTTCTTCCATGTTTTACTAACTTGAGGTGAAGAGGAACTAGACTTCTCTTTCTCCACTGGCTCTGATTCTTCTGGTAGCCAGGGCAAGGCGTAGCTATAGCCAGAACTCCACATGTACTCAGCTGGAGTGTGTGTAGCAGCCAGTGGGGGGCGTGCATCCCTAGGAACAAATGAGGCTCTCACTCATGACCAGCTGTGTGATTTGTAGGACACAGTGCAGAGTGACTCAGTGCAGTGTGGTTTTTAGAACTTACTAAGACTGTCAAGATGTTGACAGCGGCTTAGAAGAAGCTGAAGGTTAGATAGTTAGTTGATCACAGATTGCTCCATGAAACCTGTGTGCTTATTCTCACATACAGTCAAGAAAATAGCCTGAAAGTTTCTCTTAGAGTTCACTCTGATGCTAGAGAATCAAGTGGAATAGGAGTTGATTTGGGTCTAACCTTTCAGGTTTTTGAATCGGCCTTCTCCTTGTTGGGACCCCCTGCAGACTGCATGGTGAAGTCTGAGGAACGTATTCAGGTCTACTTGCTGTGGACAGATGGGCCTCCTTTTGTCCCTTTCCAACATGCCTGAAACAAGGAAAGGATTACAAAAGTAGATCTCATAGAGGGCACCTGTTGTTTGTAATTTGCGTAATTATTAGAAGTTGTATAATACACAATATTCCTTTTTGTGATGCATTCATTTCCCATTCATGTCACTTTCTGTCCACTCCTCGCTCTCCCCAAAAGTTACTTAATTATTGTTCCCTGTTGTGGGCACATCACCCATCACTTCAGCCTCGTCTTGGGAATGCTGTCATCTTCCTCTGACATGGCTACAAAATCTTGCTGTTCCTAGTACATATGTGTGTACTCTGGGGCACTGCTTGCAAATACAGATTGTGTGCATTTTACAGTCATCTGTAAAATGGTGAAAGAATTAAAATGTTTTTCATGTAATGGCTTTGTGGGTATGATTGGATAAAGCTCTATCCATTTTGAAATCTGTAAAATGAAGAAAACTGAGCACAGCCTTTCCAGAAACTAAAAGATTGGTCCCCAAAGATTAAGATAGAAGTGGAAACACATTCCTCAGCTTTGCTTCTCTGACTGTAAAAACAATGCATCTGCCTACCAATGTGGGCAAGTCCCTACATGCCCCAGCTGTGTGGGGTGCTCTGACTTTTACAAAAAGCTAGCTTCAGTACTGCCCAAGAGCTGTGAAGGTACAAGCAGTCATAGATATCCTGGAACACTGCGCTTCACAGTGTGCTAACTTGATGGAGAGCATTGGGCCAAGCGCGCTTTTCCCATTGGCCTCCAGCCTCACCTACCTGTTTCTTCTTGCTTGCTCGCTCTTTCTTGCTCATGCTAAGATCTTGAAACCCATGTTCATACGCTTCCTCCCTCTCCCATCTAGGCACAGGACTGCTCCTTCCCTAGTGAGACTTCTGGGATTTCTTTCTATGAAAATAGAGAAGAAATTACTAGCATTTGTTGGAACATTCTAATAACTTTTATAGAAGATTGCTTCCTTTGGATATTGCCCTTTGCTTTTGAGCCCATTTTTGTGGAATGAGACAAAAGAAAATCTTAAGGTAATACGTTTAAGGGGAAAGTCCAGAGAGTTTTTTAAACTTTGATTCCTCAAAGCTATTAGGACTAAAGTCACCTTGACTGGTATCTCCCTTTTGGGGTTCCTTCCTATGGGGTCTGGCCTACTTTTTTGTATTTAGGACAGGCTGTAAAAGGGTGTACAGGGTCTTACTACTAGATAGGACTCCTAGTGATCTGCCTATTTACTGCCTCCCTAGAGCTGGGATTACAGGTGTGTGCCACCATGTCTGGTCTCAATTGCCATCTCAGTGCACCCTGGGGGCGGGGCCGGCCCAGCAGGCCAGGGGATTGAACTCCTGGCCCCTGTATCTGCCTGAGCTGGTGCTTTAATCCACTGAGCTATTTGGCCAACCCCTTGACCTACTTTTTGGATGGTTTACTGTGTGACATCCCTTTGTATAGTCAGCCCCACAGTCTCAGGGTCCTTTGTCTAGGAAATAATAATGCCAGGAGGAACTCTGAGGTGGGGATTCCGGCCAAGCAGAAAGAAAGGAGTTGTTGAGTTGTGCTAGCCAGGAACACAGGTTGTCTGGAGACACAAAGTCCCCAGATTCCTTAAAGGCAAAGCACTGCTGGCTCCTCCAGAGTTTGGGCTACTTGGTACGGGATGACTCCTAGAGAAAGAGGAAGGGACAGCTCTGGGGTGGAGCCTGTCCCCTGTTTTCTGAAACACACTTCCCATGTTCTTCTGGGGCAGAGAGGCAAGCATGATGGTCTACATGAACTAGATGTCATTGCCCAGGAGGGTCTGTGTTCTTTCTATACTGTCATGACCCTCCTTACTGTTTCTGCCCCTGCAGAGGTCATTGTCACCTTTGCCGGACTGCGCCTACTCTTTATGCAGTTTCTGCAACATCAGGTTCTGATCAGAGTCTTGCATTTCAGTGTCCCATGGAGCTGTGTTTCTTAGGTTAAACAGACTCAACCCACTGTAAGAGGGTGGTGGGCAGAAACATGAGATCATAAGACTTCTAGGCTCTTCAGGGTCCTCTGTCCCTTTAGTTGCCTTTCATTGAACCAGGGGGCTGGCCCTGTATCCTGTAAGTGCTGCATAATTATTTTCTGTGTTGTGGCACATTTTCTCATTGTTTTCCCTCTGTTCTCACTTCCTGTCCCCTGTGTTCCCTCTACCAGCTCTCTGGAAGGCTGGAATGGACATTGCAGGCTCACACAGCCTATTACACACTTCTGGTTGTAAAGACTGCGACCTGGAAGTGAATTGTTGGAATTGATTCTTTTTGCAAATTGCTTTGCTCATTGAGGTTTGACCTTTGAGACCTGGGTGTTCCTTTGCACAAACCTAGGGCTAGTCCCTGCACCCAGAGCAGAGTTTGTACTGTCCCTTTGTAGTCACCTTCCTTTTAAGTTGTTTGGGAAGGAATTAGGTAGAAAGGACTGTCATTGCAGAGTAAGGTAGATGAACTTGAGCAAGTTGATGCGGTCACTGGGCACGGGATTGCCCCCTGGGGGGGTCTCTGTGTGTTTTGGGGCCCCTTTGCCAATGGCGGGGTGCCATCAAGCACAGTGATGATCTCTTAAAGGATGCGACACCAGGACTTCAGGGTGCCAGGCAAGGGGTCCTTTCACATTCATATTTGCAGCCCACTGAAATGCCCCTGCTTTAGTCTGGACAGTTGTGTTAACCTGACGGCAATGAGGAACTTGCAGAACATGGAATTTCTTATTTGTAGTACTCTCTCCATCCCCTGTACCTTGCTTAATTTTGGCAGCTGTTTACTACTCTAATACGTGACCGCAGTGTTCTCGTTTCTACTCCTCTTTCAACCAAACTATCATCTTTAATGATGGAACATAATCACAGGTTGATATTTAAGAAGCACAAAAGTATTTTTTTAACTACTGTTAACTATACCAAATTTTAAATGGATTAATAGTTATTTACATTTAATTTCATTTTTTTGAAAAGTGAAAAATATTCTTGTGTGTTTTGTCTCAATAATAACAGCATTGTGACTTCTGTTTGGCACCTTCTCCAATTTGCCAGTGAGTTTGTGGGAATTTATCAGTGCCTTACATTTATGTTTAATGGACAGTGCAGCCAGATTTGTCTGGCTTTAGTTTGTAACAAAGAGTGCTCCTTTTTTATAATTTCAATTTTAAAAGCTTTGTTTCAGATGGAGGAACAATGTCTATGTAAATAAGTATATAGGAATAAACAAAACTCCAGTAGTCCCCCATTTGAATAGGAAGCATGTTAATCTGTGATAGGTTTTCTTTGTTCTTTTGTGGGCATGGAGGTTCTGGGAATTGAATTCTTCGTAAAAATTATTTATTTACTGATTGACTGATTGATTGAGATAGGATCTTGCTAATTTACTTAGGGCAGCCTTGAACTTGTGATCCTCCAGCTGTGGCTTGAGAGAGTGCCTGCATTATTGGCATGTTCCACCCTGACTGGCTTGTTTTATTTCTTTAATAAAAGAGAGGGGGTGGGAAGAAAGGTGGGAGGAGGAAAACAATGCATGCATTACAAGTTCTAGAATGAAAGCCACAGGTAGTAAGCCTACCTCAGTTTCAGCTCTCTGGGAGGCAGAGCCCGGGCTGCAAGACCCTCCAGGGTAACTTAGTGGACTCTTATCTCCAGAACACACACACACCACTCGCCCACACGCCCACCCACCCAAAAAGGGGTTGGAGATATAGCTCAATTCCGAAACCCTGAGTTTCTCATTCCCTACTATTGCCAAACAAAATGGAACAAAAAAGTAGTTAGGAAAATAGAGAAAGCCCTAAAGATAATTTCATGAGTACTGTGTCTGAATCCTATTGCACAATCTTTGTCTCTGTAATCCATTCTGGTAAGTATCAGATGTTCTCCCCATGTGAAAAATTGTAAGCAGTAGCAAAATTTCCAAGGGCTCACACAGAATGAAAGAACAGAAATAAGCTGTGTTTCTTCCACATGGTAGTCGCTGTGTCATTTTAAAATTTAGAAACTGTGAACCTGACGACGAGGTAGAACTGCAGGGATGGAGAACCACGCTGTGCTCAGGCAAGCCTGGCCAACCCTGAGCCATTTCTCAGGAGTTTTTTGAGAATCAGACTGTTCTGCTGCATTTGGTGCATTGTGATGGGCGGGACAACTCTGTATTGGGAGTCTTTAGAATTAACTTCCATGTGAAAAAAAATGTTTACTAAGTGTAAGCATAGAAAATATGCTACTTTGTATTTAAAATGTAATTGACATTAGAACTTTACAGCAGCCATAATTCTTTTAGACTTAAAAGTATTCTTTTTGAGGAGTCTCATCACTTGACATTGTTTGATATTGCCAGCATCGGGTAATCACAAAAACAAACTTAATTCTCATTCTTTTGAAATTGTTTTAAAATTCCTCTTCCATCTGTGCCTTTTGCTTGTGTCTGGGGCAGCTCTGCCTCTCACCCTTTCATTTTTGGCTTAAATCCGGGTCTGCTTATACTTGTTGCATATTTTTGTGTAAGTCTCTGCTACACACACAGGCGATCTTTTTTTTCACAGCCTTCATAATACTGGGTATTACTGATTTTTATTCCATTTGATACATTCTGCATGTTTTCTGTAAATAATAGTTATATTACTCCTTTGTGGTCATTATCAGTTTTACTGATTCTGCATGCCTGGGCTCCCTGGGTCAGATCTCAGTGCAATGCTGGCTACTGGGATGGTGACCGGGGTGCTTTGTCTTGCTTGTGAGCCCCGGGAGGGGTGTCCTTCTCACCAGTGTGATCAGCTCAGCCCTGCAGATGCCATGCGCCAGGTTTAGGAAGCTCCAGGAAGGGTAGCCGGCTGATGCTTCTTTGCTCATAGAGCATAGTGCTTACATTTCATTGGTGCGTGTATATAGCACATCATATAGGCTTTGTCTTTTAAAGAACAACTTAATTATCTACAGTAAAGTTAAAACATTATTTTAATGTGCTTTCTCAAACCTGCTGTAATGGGAAGAAGGGACTTTGAAGTCTTGTAACCCTCTGCTGCAGTTTGGCCTTACTGTCTGGGATCTTCCCTGGGCTGATAGATTAGAAAAGTAATACCATAATGTTATTAAGATTATTATAGTTAAATGAGGTAATCTGTACAGAGTATCCTGTATGAGGCTGGTGTGTGTGTGTGTGTGTGTATTCTACGTTATTCAGGAACACAATAAGTAGAGCTTGTAGTCCTGGGTACGTGGCAAGGTGAGGTGTTTGAGACAAACTTGTGCAACATAACAAGATCTTGTTTTACAAAATTACAAGAAAGAGTCCCTTCCTTCCTTCCTTCCTTCCTTCCTTCCTTCCTTCCTTCCTTCCTTCCTTCCTTCCATTTAGTACAGGGTCTCACTGCACAGCTTATACACTTGGTGATCCTGCTTTTAGCCTCTCAAGTGTCCACCATGCCTAGTCTCAATTGCAGTCTCAGTGCCCCCTGGGGGCAGGGTCAGCCTGCGCATGCATGCTGTGGATTGAACCCTGGTGCCTGTGCCTACCTAAGCAGGCACTTTAATCCACTAAGCTATTTGGCGGGCCCAGAAATTTCTTTTCATGTGCTAGTTAAATCCCTATTTTTTTTTAAGAGCAGTATCTCTTCAGATTTATTTAAGAGTTAGATAATTTATTAAAAATTGCTAGTGTAACACCTGTTGTTCCCTGGTGTTGCTACATTTAAGAAATATGCAGGTCCTCAGCGGCCCTGTTCCTCCATCATCCAGCCAACTTTTATAATTGGATTGGACACCTGTGGTGCACACTGTTTTCTGTGGGGCTTTGAGAATTTCTGTTTTGGTAATAGAAGGTAAGTCCGGAGCCAGTTATGTTCAGTTTCATAAGCATACTTTGTAAAAAATGGGTGAGAATTCAGATTGTGTGAATGTTACATGGAAACTTGAGGCCTACGAAGATTATCTGTAGAAGCATGCTGAGTCTTACCTGCTTCATAGTGGCTTTGTTATGTCTGACTTGATAAAGAGCTCAGTCACAGACGTAACAATGTCAGTGAAGTTTGAGTCTTGAAGGCTAATGTGGTATCCACTTCTGCTTATAAATTGTTTTTTAAGGCAACAGTTGGTATGTAATACAGAGTAAAAGTAAGTTTTTATCTTTATCATTTATTTGTGATTTAAGGCCAGAATTGACAAAAGAAAAACAAGGCAAGTTAATATACACTGAGACAGTTGTTTTCTTTTTAAATAATACACTTACATAGTCAACTCTTTGATTTAAAATAAGTAAAAAACCATTAATTTGTGTCAAATTTGATAGTATATATAAACTTATTTTATTTTTTATTGTTTTTTGGCAGAACTGGAGATTGAACTCAGGCCCTTGTGCTTGCCAGGGAAGCACTGATTCCACTGAACCATCTCCCCAGCCCAAACTTTTATTTTTAAAAATTTTTCCTAGAAGGTGATTCAGCCATACTGTTAAACTTCCTCTTTCCCTGAAATATTTTGGATCGATAAGACCACTGTCATATGAACTGCCAATGAGTAAGTAGGAAAATGTAGTGAAATTAACCTGAAATTTAACCAGATTGTTGGTACTGTCCCTAGTAAAGTGGTAGAGTCATACTTTATAGTACTTAGTAGTCTATTTTAAAAGTTCTAATTGCTAATAAAGAGATCTTACACTTTTCAAAGGAGTTTTTTTTTTAAAATGCATCATCTAGTAAATTGTCAACTAGGACACACTTTACAATAGAAATTTCTGGTCTAGTTCAGTTTTCTCAGTGTACTTACTTCTCTATCCCATGGAGGTGCAAAAAAAACTTTGTGAAATTTAGTCAGAGGTTCATTTGACTTCTTGAAAACTTCAACAAAAGAATGAAGGTAGAATTTCACAAATTATGGTCTGATCTAATGCTGACATCCTTGTCTGTCTGCCTGCCTGCCTGCCTGCCTATCATAGTTTTTTCCCTCTCTAGTGCTGGAGATTGAGTCCAGGGCCTTGTGCATGATAGGCAAGCAGTCTACCACTAAGACTACCTCAGCCCAATATTTTCATTTAAAATCTGGAAGTTACTGAACTGCTGTCCAGTGTGCTTGACCTTGCCCGTGTATTACATTTGCCAGGGTGTACTGCCAAATGCCAAAACTAGGATGGAAGCCTAGCTGGGCTTCCTCATTAGCCCATTTCTTTTTGTGCCCTCCTCTGTCTTTACCTTTCACTCACGGGTTTTTCTGGTCTCCCAGAAAGTCAAGTGAGAGGAGGGCGGAAGAGCTTTTTCTGCTAGTGCTAGTGGTGTGGACGTTCCTGTGAATGAATAGTAAGAGTTAAGATAAAAGACCCAGACAAGCCTGTTCCATTTACTTATGATAGAAACGACTGCATACAACTTTATTAAGGTTCTCTGGTAGTAGGAAATAGGATTGAAGAGTAAGAGTCATTAAATGAAGTGTAAATTGTGGGTTATTTCAGACACCATTTTAATAAATTGATGACACCCATACTGAATGCTGTAGGTAGGTTTTGATTGAGCAGAAAGTTTCTTCTAACAGAATCTGTCCTGTGTGCTGTGTATGATCCCTCGGGTGAGTGATTGACTTTTAAAGTAATATGCCTTCCCTTTGCTGTCTCTGAGGTGCAAAAGGAAGCTAATGCTGAGTGCTTGGGAGAGGCATAAATCATAATTGTAGGCTCTAATAAATGTAAATCCATGAAAAATGGTTTGGCTTTAAATAGCTGAGTAGCAGAGGCTTGTAAAACCAGGTGCCAATATTCCTCTCCAGAGCCCAGATCGTAGAATGATCCATCTTTTCTAAGCCAGTGAGATTTCTAAGCCTCCTTACAATCTCTGCACACTTGGTTTTAGCAACAGAACAATAGCAAAGTCTTTTTTTTAAATTTTGTATTTTAGTAAGGGTCTGCAGGGTCTCACTAGTACAGAGAGTCTTAATATGACAGAAATGAATTCCTAAAGAAGTTCAACTTTTTCCAGTTTTTACTGCTAATTTAAATACTGATGCTTGGAGCAAGTGAGCTGGGTCTCCACCTCGTCAGGGCACTGCGCTAACATTCTAAATTCAAAGTGGCAGCCTCTCTGTTCCCCTGTCTGAGTAATCTCTGATAAAGCATTAATCATCTCAAGGTTCTATTCAAGTCCATTGATGGAAATTGTGAAATGTAATTTAGCTCAAGGAATTGAATTAATGTTTTCTAATAGCTCTGAGATATTCAGTGATTTATAGGTTTTGGTGCTGGCAGGTATGTGTGTGAGAGTTAATCTGTATTGGTGATTAGAAATGATTCACATTGTGTGCCAGAAAAAAATGTGTTAGTGCTGTGACTGGAGAATATTTGTGTCGTTTACTTGTGTCTGGCATTGTAACTGATGGTTATTTTGTATACTTGATACAGAGTCCTGCTCAAGAAATATTTATTGACTCTTTGAAAAACATTCAAATAAAGGCTGCATGAAGGTGCAGCTCAGTGGTAGAGGGCGTGATTAGCATGTTTAAGGCCCTGGCCTTGCTCCCAAGCACCTCATCCCTGAATGGTCCTTAGGTGCACAATTATACATAGACTCATGTATGTATGTTTGGGCTTATTTTGTTTTTAAACATTTTCAGAATTTATTGTCCTTTGGGTACCTATGCTCTGAGTGTCTATGATATAAAACATTCGATTCTTCATCCAGCAGTTCCCCTATTACATCTATTTTATTGTTCCCCAGTCCCTACCTCCACCCCACTACACATCTGCCTCTGAATCACATTGATAACACCGTGGGTCTTTCTCACTGCTCACTTCTGAAAGTTACAGTACAATGCAGGCTTTCCCTGGCTTCTGTTCTGTTCACTTTTTCACTCATGGGGTCTGGCACATGTTGGGCCCTTAGTGGTCATTCATTGAACGAGTATGGAAGAAGGAGGAAGGAAGAGCAGGGTCTCCCATTCCAGGGGAAGTCTAACTGTTGATTATTCATGCCTTGGAGCCTTTTATCTCATAAGCCTTAGTTCTTCATCTGTGAAATGTGTATTAGGGCGCCCTCAGGTGCAGCTCCTTACGGATTGCCTAGAATGCTCTAGGCTTTTGAAGCCCTCACTCCTTGGCAGTGTTCTGTGCTAGGAGTTAGGTCCATTCTCATACTACAGTTTGTAGATGAGCTGTCTCAGTGACTCTCTGTGTTCTGACTGATGTATTTGTTTGCAAAGAAACAAATTAATGTCCTTGGAGATTCAGAGTAGGCTACTTTTACCTCTTATTGTGGTGAATTTTGTTGCATGAGTAAAAGTTTTATAGGCACAGTTTGAGTATTACTAACCAATTGTAACTGTGTCATGGGATGGTAAATGCCACAGTTCTAGTAAAGACACTGTGCTGATGATATTGTAAAGAACCTGGAGTATAGGATAAGTGATTTCTTCTTAACTTGGTGAGTAGTTTAAAGTACCTGAGGTTTAACCTGTGGGTGTGACTGAAGGCTGGGCCAGAACAGTTTGAGATCAGGGAGTAAAGTTGTTTAGAGTTCATGGAGCCTGCTGCCAACCTCCATTTGGCTGTGTCATGAGTCCCCACTAGTCTCTCTGTGGCCTGTTAGACCTGCTGAAATTTTATTGGTCCTGCTGTTGAAGACAATGTCTTAGAATCATGCCTGTGCTGTCACAAGCAGGCATGTTGAGATTTAAGCTTGGTAATTGGAAACTCTTAACCATGTCTTCAATTTGCTCAGCTTGTCATGCACCAGCGTGTCTTACCCCCAAGTACTGTAGTCACGTGTAGTGTCTTTTTTTCCTCATTGAGCTGCCAATTTCATTTCCAGACCAGGGCCCTTTCCTTTCTGTACATGCCTTTGTGGATAGGGGCATTTGACCCAGTTTTGATCTCCTCCTGGTTTTGGATTTGTCTTCAGTCTTGATTGAGAAGTCTTCTTTTATCAACACATCATTGCCTGTCATATCCTCATGTTTTAATTCTTATTTTAGTATCCATTACTTCATTAGTGTAACCGGAGCTTGTGAGATAAGGATCTTATCTGCTGCATCCACCATATGTACAATGGTCATTGGCATGTGTTAGACATTCTGATGTCAGCTAAATAAGAATGAATGAATGAATGACAGGAAGGATATATCACCTTCTTCAGCTTGGGTAGTCTTTCTCTTCACCATCTCAGTTACATTTCATAGAAAATAAAAGGACCACATTTGCTAATTATAATACTTGCTTACTATATTGGGGGATCTTTGGGTGCATGCAGAGATAAAATAAGATTTATTTATTCTTTAGAAAAAGGCACAAGATAATAAGTGTGTGTTCCATTACTGGAGATGAGGGATAGCTGTGGGGAATGGAAGGGGACTTGGGAACAAGCTGATCCTTATGACTAGGGTCTTGTGTCACCTTTTATTCTACTCTGCCAAGAAAGGATGAGGTCTATTCTCATACGTTTCAAAGAAGCAGAATTTCCACAGGACACATCCTAAGAGATGCACCGAGAGTCTTTGGACATACCTACCACAGTGCTGCTCTTTTGGACCATTTTGGGAAGGATGTTTTGCAAACCAGGAAAGTTGTCTTGAACTTGACTGTTTCTGGTCAGGGATCTTCCCCTTGTGGCAAGAAGGGAAGAGCACTCTAGAATGCAGCCTCTCATTCAGCTAAACCCAAACGCCAAAAGCTGGTGGTTTTCTAACTGTTCTTTAGCTGAGTTTCCAATTCCTCTTCATGATTCCAGTTGAAAAATAATAAGTAGCAGAAATGCACCATGTGTCAGTGAAAATGCAGTCAAGTGTGGGTTATCTACACTTGCAATATGCGATAAATGTGTCTTTTGTCTTTCCTTTACCTCCAGGGGGAAGGTTGATGACAGGGTAAAACAAACGAAGCAGTCTGTCAGGCAACAGCACTATATATATTTTGAAAAGCAAAGAGAAGCAAAGCCACATATGATTCATCATGATTTCTAGGGCTTATTGGGAATGCAGCTGGAATCTTGCTCTTCCTTTTAGTGCTGATTTTTACATTACAGTCACACAGTGGCAGGTATCCCTCCCCTGTGACACACAGGTGTGCCCCTGGCTAGTGTTGCCCACTGTCCAGCTGCAGAGAACAGGCTTGACTGTGGTCTCTGCTGAGACCTTTTTTCATGACAAGGTCTGGTTGTGTCCACAGCGAGGATGGTGAGGGGCATTTGAGCAAGGATTCTGGTTCAGTGATGTTACCATCTGTGTGTGGAAACTGTTGGGGCCTGTGGGTATGGGGCTCAGCAGTGGACCCTGGTGAGAGTGCATAGCAGAGTGTGCTGTGACAAGGATGGAGTCTCATCAGCAGAGGTGGGTCACTCAGCCAGCAGGACCAGGCTGCTTACAACCTGGAAGGGCGTACCTCCCTTCCTGAGTCCTCCTGCTCTTCCTCCTCTTCCTCCAACTCCTCCTTCTGTCTGCTTTCTGGCCACCATGATTGAGCAGCTTTCCTCCATGAAGCCCAGTAGTGACAGTGAGCTGAGTGTCAGATGCTAACAGACAGAATCTCAAAATTTCCACTGGGGTATAGGATGGTCACTTTTATTGGCCAGTGATAAAGACCCTCACACATCTAACTAACCATGGCTTCACATCAGGGCATGGGGAGCACTGGCGTGCAGGCAGTCCGGCTAAAGCAGTTTGCCCTGTGGGGCGCTTGCAGTATTGTCTTATATAAAATGCAGGTTGTTACCACCAGCATTACAGTGGTTGTGATCTCTTAACTTGCCTTTACTTTGGATGGTTCTAAAGAAATGCAGGCTGTGCCTTGTGCAGGCTGGCCACATGAGTTCCTCTGCCCCGTCATGATTGTTTCCTTAGTCCTTGAAATAACAATGTACTTGCCTACTTTTTTCATGGGGATTTTAAGTCTGTAAGCAATATTCATTCCGTGAACAGTCAGTAATAACAGCAATAATAGTAATCCATTTGATTGTAAAATGCTTGTGTTATTGTATACATGGGTTTGGTGATTGATCTGTATGAATATCACACACTCTGATGTATCATCTTTTGACCTGTCTTTCATTTCTCTGCTTTTATTTTTGTTCTGTATTTTAGGGAAGGATCTACAGGATGTTCAGGGTTTCACTATTAGATCAGACTCATAGTGATCCACCTGTTTACAGCCTCCCAAGAGTTGGGATTACGGGTTTGTGCCACCATGCCCAGTCTCAGCACGCCTTGGGGGCAGGGCTGGCACAGTAGGCCCGGGGATTGTACCCTGACCCCTGTACCTGCTTGCAGGTGCTTTAATCTGATGAGCTATTTGGATGGCCCATTCTCTGCTTATCCTTTACCTCCTTTACTGTCACCCACTTTATGCAGATATATAATTCTGGAAGCCAAAGCAGTTTTTTTCGTTTAAGATCAGCCAAAGGAAAAACTGTGGTTATGATGAAAATGGTCTGTTCTACTGTTACTTAGCCAACCAGATTGCTCCTTGGTGCTTTTCTGAGTTCTTGATAATTGAGTTGCATTAATCAAGTATCTGTTTAGAGAAAATGATCAGGTTTCTGTGGGGTCATTGCTTCTCATATTCTTGGTTCTTTCTGTATTCTTTCCCATATCTTTATTTCCCGGTGTCCTGTTTCTGTAGCCATGGGTTGAAGCTAAAAACTAACCCATGTTAGAGCAGCAGTAGTAGTTACTTTCTAGGATTAAATCTATTGTTTTCTTGGGTATTTGAATATGTGATTTGGGGGAGGACACTGTTTTAAAGTATTGATGAAAATCTTATGGGGGTTTCTTATTCTCTATGTCTGGATTGGTAACCTGTATGTTTTAGTAAGTGCAGTGGTAATCTGTGTGTTGAGTAAGCAGGTCGAGCTGTGTCGAGACAGCTGAAGTGAGACAGCCCTGTCTACAAAGCTGTTTTCCTTTTTTAGAAGAATCAGTACTGTTGGTATTTATATGTGTCTTTCTACAGTTGGTTCATCCTTATATAAGCAAATGCAAAGCTCTTTATTCCACACACGTTTTCACTGTTTCGTACCTTTAGTCTGATATATAAATATCAGACTATTTTATAGTGTTTTAGAAAAGAAACCTTCACTAGTGAAGGGAGAGCCAGTGGAAAAGAAGTGTGTTTGCCCTGTAGCTTCTGGGATAACACTCACGTACCAGTTATTTTCTCCTGAACAGTTGGTACTATCTATGGGCTTCATAATTTTTCTTAAAAAAAAAACAAAAAAAACCAAAACAGAAAATAGAAAAATTGGTGGATGCTAGAAATAGTAAAGTATTAGCTTGCTAAATTTAGTAGATTGATTTTAAAAAGAAAAATTAGTATCCAGTTAGTTTAATTTCAATTCCTAATAGGCTGATGAGATAAACATTAACAAGAATGTGTAAACATCTATGAGATAATGGAAGTGGGAGTGAAGACTTTAAAGTAGTAATCATCATACAAAAACCTGATTGCTTTCCCTGATGGCTTTATAGAATTACTTGATTAAAAAAGGCTATAGCTGTGAGATATCAGGATTTTGAGAAAGCATTATTTTTGAAATCTTACATGTCAAATTAACTGAATTGGATAAAGAAAATTGTAAATGTGTAATAAACCATCCAAGAGGTAGTGATTATTGAAAATGTATCAAGTTGATGAGAAGCTCAAGATAATGTGTATGTTTTCTTTAATGATCTGGAAGAATTAGCTACACAGTATATTAATGAAATCTGCAGATAGTGCCAAATGGGGTACTTTTTTATGAGTGTTAATGAGAACAAGTTGATGGGGTCAAACATACAAGTTCAGTGTGACGAAAAGAAGAAAGTGTCTTTGCAAGAAGATCACTAATACATCTGAGAGAAATAAACCCATGGGATCAGAGGAAGGAAAAAATCTAATGAGTGTATAGCTGTTTTAGGTGATGGCGTTAAAAAAAAAAGAGAGAGTTGATATGTAACTCATGAAATAATTAACTATTTTATCAGAAAAGTAAGTCCAGATATCACTGAGAGCTTCTCCAGCTATGAAACTTTTCAAAGTAAGCGTGTGATTCACATGAAGATGAAGTAGACATACGTTCCAGGGGCCATGGAAGTGGTGGCCAGGTGGTGGTTGACGTTTTGTGCAGTATGAGGATGCTCCACCTGGTGGAAGTTGAAGGCGACTTCTACACCTCTCTTCCCCAAGGGATGATGGATCACAGCTGCTTGAGAAGAGCTGAACCTGGCTCCAGAGAACTAGCAACTGAGCTCGCCTTTAGGGATCTTCCCAATTTTTTTTGGCTTAGGCTTTGCAGAGTTGCTGTGTCTTGCTAAGTTTTACTAACAGTAGGCTGCTGAACTGGGGTTGCAACTCTAAGCAAACACCGTTTTTAGTTTATGTGCTAGATACCAGTGCCCTGGATTTTTTTTTTTTTGAGTTATCAGTGTTCATTCTATATTTTAGGGAGTGGTGAGGAATCTGTTTATGTGGACAAAGAAGAGAAGAAGATGTCAGTCACTAATTCAAGAAGGGGTGGACTGCCTTTATGAGTATGACATCAACAAATGCTTTTACTTAGTTGGGATCAGGAAAAGTAATCTTAAGAAGTTGATGAGCCATGCCAGGTAGCTTCTTATCTTCACATTTGTGGATCAAGTATAGGATTTAAAATCAGAGTGATCCAGGAGTCTGTTGTAGTATATGATTTATATATGGTAAAGGCTTAGATGGGTAAAATAATCTAGTAATTAAAGCATTATTAATGTGATTAAATGGGTGGAGATGAAGGAATTAAAGTTAGTCCAAATTTATATTTTTTTAAAAAAGTATCAACCATGTAGAAGATTTTGGAGCTTCACAGTGATAGAAAATTTCAAGCACCTTCTGTCTCTGGGAGGCAATGTGGTCTCTGTTTTCCTGACTTGATTAGCTTAACAGAATCAATTGTAACATCATTCATGTTGTACTTTGCTGTTTACAAAGTGGATTCACATATATTCTCATATTTCTTCCCTGCAGTGACCTCTTGAAGATAAGATTTCCTAATTACGGCTTTTCCTTTACATCTATTTTTTAACTCTGTCTGAAAGCAGATTGATTGAGTTCCATTTCCTCAATTAGAAGGCTGGGCTGAGGAACTCATTGATGGAACATTTGAGAAAGTAGAGAGAAAGAGGAAGCAGGGTTCTAAACTCTAAAAGTTAACACCCTCAGTGGTTTAATTAGCATTTGTCCAAAGACTGTGAAACAGAAGCATAAAACAAAGCCCAAAGACAGCAGTGAAAGCTGAGAATATTTGGGTCTGTGACCTAGAATTTATAGTGACAGCTTTCATGCCTGTCTGTTTTTGAGAATACTTGGATATCTACTTCTGTAAAGACAACTTTGATTTTTCTAGTCACGGAAGTGTTGTTTTACTGGCACATGAGTATGATTTAAATTTCATAGCATTAGTAAGATAGCTATATCTTCCTTGTCATACTTAATATTTATTATGTAGTTGTATGAGAATTTTGGTATTTTTTTTTTTACTTACTAGGACTGAGTATGGGGTTATATAATCCCAAATCCCAGAAATAATAAAAACAGTATCTTACACATGCTGGAAGTTTATTTTCTTTTATGTAAAAGACAAGCAGTCGGCAGTCTGGGGCTGGCGTGTAGGCTAGCACGGCTATACCTTGGCGTCTTCTTGGCACATAACCTAGTGGTCCCTGTGAGTATCTACCTGAGCCCTGGCCCCCAGAGTTCACTTTCCAGGAAGACAGCAGGGCCCCTGGCTCCCCTGTTAGGGTGCTTTTGTAAAGTACCAGGTAGCACTCGTGCTTTGGGAGCTAGTGTAAATACAGTGCCTGTGCAAGGGAAGCATGTGACGCTTCTGCAGAAAGTCAAGTGGCCTGTAGGGAGGAAGGGAGAAGGAAATTGTCATCAGCACCTCATGGTCTCAGTCGCATGTGGGGATGTCACAGCGTCTCTGCAGTGAGTTTGCTTCGTTGGAATCAGCTCAGGCAGTTTATAATAGTTAAGATCTTGTGACTAGTTGATCACTCATTAGTTATACACCTCATATAAAATCACTCAGACAAGGGGTTAGAAGAAGATACATACTGAGAGCCTGGGTTCTCACAGGCCACCTACTAACCAAGGATCTTGCATTGCATTTTTGTGCTGCTTTTGGCTTCCACACCATCTCTAAGGTCTTCAGGAGGAGCTTAAAACAGTTTGATGTAAACAGACTTCCTTATAAAAAGCACCCCCCCCCGCTTGAAATTTACTGTGGTCTAGAGAACAGTGGCAAAATTTTAGCTCCCTATTTCTTTCAGAGTCTGAGATTTGGCCTTAGAGAAAACAGAAGAATACTGAAGCAATGGTCTTAAGAAACTTGTTGTTTCTTCCGAATGTTATTTGGAACAGCAAAGGACAACATGTTTTATAGCATAACTTTTAAGACGCGACTGAATTGGCAATAAATTCACATAATGAAACTTCCATCAAGTCTTTATATTTCTACTGGGGAATTCATTGGTTCTTGGTGTAAATTTTTAAATAGTTGATATCAATTTTCTATTTTTTATATTCCTTTAGTTGCAGAGCTAACGTGAAAATAGCTTGCTGTGATACGAAGAATGCCGTTAGCTGGCCAATGAATCAATTCATGCATGTCTTGGTTGTCAGGCATGCTAAATAGCAGTTTCTAGGCACTAGAGGGATTACTGGGGACATAGTTATCCAGAGATGCTGTTGTCTGTAATGAGCAACTCCCTCCTTTCCACCTCTGTCTCTCACAAGCCCTTTAGCCCAGCGGTTCTTTATAAATTCAGCTCTGTTCCAGGTAAGGACAAGTTCTGTTGTCTTAAGACCTAGATCTTAGTTCTAGATTTGTGAGATTGTGGTGAGCCAGTGTTGGGAATTGAAGACAGGGCTTGGCACAGGCTAAACAAGTGCTCTGCTGGTGAGCCACACCCAAGTCCCAATTTATGTATCTTTTAGGGCCTTTGTACCCTCTCGTTGGACTGAGTCAGAAAAATGGCCTTTCAGAATTCCGTGGCTCTGCATAATGGCTTTTTCTGTAATAAAAAATCTAGAACATACTTTTTCAAGTATCTAAAATAATTTATACTTAAAAATGATATATTTAATTTTAACATTATAATAATTATTAGCTCTTTTCTTGTGTGCTGAACCTAGAACCCAGACCCTTCCACATGCTGGGCAAGTCCTCCACCTCCAAGCTACTGCTTGGTATTGAATATTTATTATGAGCTCAGATATGTAATCGTATTTGTAGCATGATATCTATATTTTATGAGGAAAACAAGTTCAAACAAATCCTGTCCCACACTCTGACCACATGCAGCATTTTCTACTAGAAATTAAATGCTTAGTGTTTTGGGTCACTTAGGTAGACTACTAAGCACTCCTGAAGCAGATACCTTTGAAATAAAAAATAATCAGGTTGGTGTCCTGGATATCATTAAATTTTATTTATATTTAAACAGTTCATGCTTCCTGTCATTGGCAGCCTTCAGTTTCTGAAGTGTGGATGCTGGCTTGAGCATTTGTGTGTGCAAGTGGCCCTACTAATGGCAGTCTTTGGATTTTGATTTTTGGTGTACATCTTCATGTGCCCAAACTTGATCACAGTTCCAAACTTAAGTGTGTAAACGGGGGAGATTCCACATGGTTGGAATGTGTTTTAGGGACAACAACCAAGACTGGCAAGAAGCGTGGAAAATAGGTGAGCCCTTATAAAAGAAGAAATCTCTTTTTTCAAATTTCTCCAAACATATTGAAGTACTTTTTTTTTTTTTTTTAATGTATTTAAAAAAAATACAGGGTCTACAGGATCTCACTATACAGATCAGACTCCCAGTGATCCTCCTGTTTTCAGCCTGAAGTGTTTTTTGAGCTCATTCAGGAATGTTTTAATTGGAGGATTGAAATTTATTTTCTACAGTGTAGCTATTATTTGTTGAGTGCTTATTATCAGGCAATGAATGCCTGATAAATATGTTTTTCATTTAATCCATAGAAAACTCCCATGTAGAAGATCCATTTCACAGATGAGCATAGCACGGTCTCTTAGGGTATATGGCACAGATAGTGAAGGGACAGATGTGCCACCCTCTGAGGAATCATGCTTAGACGTATTGAAACATACAGAAAAGGGTGCTGCTGTGGTTGTTTAATAATTTTTCCCTTCATTGCTTAACATTTTATAAGCTTAACTGATTCAGTTAAAACCTGAAAAGTTTCTTTTTCCCCTTACCACATGAACATCTGGTTTGTGTGTGTTCTTCAAGGGACTAGTAAATGAAGTTACTTGTACAATTTTAAGATACAGGAATTACCTCAGGGATTGATCACAGTTGGGAAGCGGGAAGTTGCGTGCAGGTGGGTAGAGGTCCAGCCCTGCAGACAGAGGGCCTGGCTTTGAATCTGGATTGTGTTATGTGTGACACCTTGAGCCTCAGTTTCTTCAGGTTAAGTGGGCTGAGGAATGTAACTTGGATTGTGAGGTTAAAATGAGACAATGTAAGAAGCCTAGTGCTTTGCATATGGTATATATTTTTTTAAACTGTTTCAGTTATTTAATTAGGTTCTTAGCAAGAAATTTAGAACACTAATTTATGAGGATAAATTCCATTTGTGAGAGCAAAAACAGATCGCAGGTAGCCACAGAGGTGAGAAACAGCTTGGTTTTTGCTAAAATCTGTGAGTTCAGCACTTTCTGATCCACCTTGTGCTGCTCTGAAATCTGGTATCTCTCTTTCTTGGTGTCAAAGATCTCGCCCTCCTGGTGTCTGGGCTTCCGCAGCTGCTGCTTCGTCTTGAAGTAAGCATCAGTGAGGGGTTTGAGGATTTTCACTTTGCTGATGTCAATTTTTGTAGAGGTGGCAATGACAAATTTCTGGTATGTTCTTCATAGAGGAACATGATTAAGGCTAAAAGGCCCAGTCACAAGTAGCAAGCCACTGGCCAACTGCTTCAGGAAGACCACTATCTTGCCTCTGTGACAGTTGGTGAGGATGATCAAGATGGTGCCGGGAGTGATGCTAGCTCGAAGTTCCCCCACATGATGACTGAAGGGTTTCTTGCCGTGGCTGAAGAGCTTTCAGGGTACCTCTTCAGCAGGGTAGTATGTAGGCATTTTTTGAAGCTTAACCACCTGGCTACCTCCATTCAACTGATTTTGTGATCATAACAAGAAGTTTCTCCTTCTTTTTCTTCCAGCCTTTGATTTTGTATAGTTTCTCTTGTGCAAAGTCTTTCTGGAATACATAGCAGATCAGGAGTATCCACCACTTCCCCTAACCAAGACAGGATTTCAGCGGCAGTGGGGCTGCCCCTTCTTAGACTTTGTTTCCTTCTTCACCTTTACCCTTTTTACCAGTACCACTGGCGGAAGCCTTCTTTGGGTTTCTTCTCTTTAGTGGCTGGCTTCTCAGTTTTTTTACCCACCATCTTGCAAGATGGGAAGGAACATATTGCATGTTCTTAATGACATTTTTTGTTATTCCCACCATGTAAGTAACTCTTACTTGGTTTAAGAAAATGAACATGTCTTAAGAATTCTTAAAAGATGAAGGCCAGAGCCAAGGGCGTAGCTCAGTGGTAGTGCATTTCCCTAACAGGCTCAAGACTGGGTCAAGTATGGGGACGGTGGTTACCTAGTTAATATTGGGGTGATTTTACAAGTTTTTAGTAAAAATTTCTGTGGCGTTTCACTAACATACAAGAGTTTTCAATGTGCCAAAGATATGATGCAGTTTAAAAAACTGTTCAGGGTTGGCCAAATAGCTCAGTGGATTAAAGTGCCTGCAAGCAGGTACAGGGGCCAGGAGTTTGATCCCTGGGCCTGCTGTGCCGGCCCTGCCCCTGGGGTACACTGAGATGGCAATTGTGACTGGGCATGGTGGTACAAGCCTGTAATCCCAGCTCTTGGGAGGCTGTAAATGGGCAGATCACTAATCTGATCTAAAAGTGAGACCCTGAACACCCTATAGACCCTTTGCTAAAAATATAAATAAATACATAAGTAAATAAGAGCTTTTCAAAGTAAGAGTTTGCTATCTTTTGGATCACATTGTAGTTCTTTTATTTTTCTTGCTGTTTTGTCATTGAATGGTAGTTTAAACATTCTGAAGAGGTGTGATACTTTTCACATGTTTATTTTAGTATCAGTTCACACATCAAAAATATTTTTTATTCATGACCTAGCTCTGATTTACAATTTAAAGAAAAAACTATTATTTTCTAATAGTCATAGAATTTTTTTCTGCGAAAATTGTTTTTCATTTGACAGGAAAGGAGTCATGTGGCATTCATGTGACCAGAGGAACAGTGAAACGAGAGGAAGGAAGCACTTCTGGTTCTCGTTCATTCAGGACTCACTGCTGAGCATGTTCGGGCCTTGGAAATGTGCTCTGTTGAGATTTGGGTGGTCTCCTGGTTACTGCCTGGGTCCCGGGACCCTAACTGTAGAGTGTTGTCAATGTAATGTTCCTGAGAGGCATAAATGAACTCCACAGTTAGGTGGATGTGTTTGGAATTTTTTTTTTTTTCCCTAAGTAATTTCTAGAAAGCATGAATCATTTGCTAAGCTACCTATACAGGTAAATTAATGAGCTCATCTCACATGAATGGACAGTCTCTGAAGGAACGCTCTATGTAGGCTGGGCCTCAGCTCTATGGATTACATTCTGAGTTTTAATTAGAATTTATTTACGGCTCGAAGCTGCTCAGGCTCCTCCCCCTGAAAGGCAGTAAGTAGTGAGGCTTTCCTTTGCCTTGTCATTAGTATTCAGAGCCCCATCAGCCTGCAGTTCAAACTCCTTGCCTTTTTTTTTTTTTTTGTCAGGGAAGATGATGGAACAAGGTTGCTTGGAAACACTTAGCCACACTCTCAATGGGAATTATCAATCTGTTCAGTGTGTTCACCTTCATACATATAGGGGAAAATTGAGTTTTGCTGCTGACAACATTGATTGCAAGTTGTTTTAGTAGGGGTGCCAGGTTGAAAACTAGATTTCCTTTCATATTTATGCATTAAATGCCGAGAGATATATAGTCACACATTCTGCTAGAACTAAAAATATCACTGTGGTATCTAAATTTGGATTGGTATGTTTTAATATTCAGATCTTGACACTGGTCAGCCTGCAGGATTATCTTTGGGCTTTGGAGACTGTTTCTATAGTGATTGATTTGGTTTCTAATAAACTCACACAGCCTTCTTCTGTAGTAGAGTTCTGATGAGTGCAGTCGGGGACAGCACACTAAATTACATGCTGGGAGAGGGGAGAAACCAAAGCCAGTGCCATCAGGTTATCTGTAATTTGTATGGTTCTGATAAAGCTTTAATTCTTTTTTTTAACCCCCCCCCCCTTTTTTTTAGTACAGGGAATTGAACTCAGGGCCTTGCACTTGCCAGATAGGTGCTGTGCTGCTGAGCTACATCCTGGCTCTCCATTTTTGTTAAATAATTCTCTTTTTAAATTTCTTGCCCTAAAATGTTGAGAAATGCATTCAGTGTGTTTCTGTGAATGATTTAATTGGACCTGAATTAATTGGACCTGAACTCATACTTAAAGATTCCTTGGTTTGGCTTTCAGCAGCTCTTTTTTTTTTTTTTTTTTTTTGACAGTCTCTTAATTTACTGATAAGAGACATCTGCTATAATAATGTCTGTAAGTATAATATCATGTATGCACTTTGTATGATACCAAAACATTATGAAAAGAGTTTATTAATTTATTAAGTTATTAATTTATCGAATCTGTCCTGTTAAGGTGTCTTAAAGCTATCTCATTGATATTTGTACTTCAATAAAATAAAAAATAAAAAAAGGTATTATAATCTAATTGTACAAGAAGGCAGTAATAACCTTACACTGCATTAGACAATTGTATCTTGCTAGGTTATATTCTATTATAGTACAGTATATATTATTAGAGCTAATACTTTCTGATAATTCAGTATGCAGCTATGTACTACCAGGTATTTATATGAATTTCCCTATTTAATCTCTAAAATAGCCCTAAAATACCAATGGGATTTTTGAGGTGTTTTTTCTCTTTTTGAGACAGGGTCTGGCTATGTAGTCCAGGCTGGCGTCAAACCCCTCAGCTTCGTGCCTCAGCCTTTTGAGTGCAGGGATTCATTGTTATGGCTTCTAGCTGGATGTCCCCCAAAGCTTCACGTGCGTAGAAGCTGAGGCTTGCAGAAAGTGCTTGGATTAGGAGTGCATCAGCTGGCTGCGTGTTGGGAGGTGAGGCCCACTGAGAAGAGGCCAGTCTCTGAGGGTGTGGGGTAGGGCAGATCTTCCTCCCTGGTTCCTCCTTTCACTCTCTGTTTTCTGGCCACCGTGATGGAGCAGTTTTCCTCAGCCCAGGCCCTTCCACCATGCTGTTGACCCTATAAGGCCTAAAAGTTTGTCCTCTGAGGGTCGAATGTCCCCGCGCAACTGTAGGTAAGATTTGGAGGCAGTGGTGAAAGCTATGCTGAGGTCCCAGTCAGACAAGAGGGACAGGTAAGCTTCTTGTCCTAGCCGGTCCCGGGCCAGGTAGCTGATGCCAAAGTTCTTCTTCCCGTTCAAGTCAAAGGCTTGAATGAGGATGTGTTGTAACACGTCCAGAGAGGTGATCTGGGATGTACAGCAAAAGAGCCGAACTCTGGGGCCAAGAAACTCTCTCATTTCTTGACTCGGACCCATACCACCTCACGCTCCTCTTCCTCAGCCGCTGCTGCTTGCGCCCCCCCCCCCCCCCCGCCTGGTGGGGGCGCTCTGGAGCCTGCCAAGTCCGAGGACCCGGAGGCTGTCGCCATGCCGCCACCGGTGGCTGGGTGACATTCGTTGCCCCCCACCGCTGAGTGAACCCTACAGCGCAGAAGCTCGCAGCTCCACCTCGCGCCCCCTCAGCAGCTCTTAAAACCTAAAATAAACTGGGGACAGTGCTGATAGAAGAAGTTACACAGTGCCTTTCAGACATAGGGATGGTAGAACTGCTGTGAGGGGCAGTGGCCAGAGGCACAGTGGACAGTCTTGCTTGGTGTCTCCAGCCCCAGTCTCCAGGTCATCCAAGCAGGTGCATGCATTTAAGCACTGTCTTTAGCTATCATCTGCCCATGTTTGTAGATGCTCCTACTGAAATGAGTGGGAGGAATGGGGGAGGAAGCCTTACCTTGGTCAAATACCTATAATGCTCATTTTGTTCATTTCAAACTATACTATCAAATTACCACAGAACTTGAAAAAGCACTACACATTCCATGACTTGTTCTTTTCAGATTCCAGTGTGGTAGAAAAGAAAGGTTCTGGATTCACCATTGCTGTATCCCTATAATAGCACCCTGCATGTGGCCGTCTTGCACAGTAAGCAGAGCTTGCTGTGGTGCCTGGTTGTGGGGTTCCGGTGCATAGCTGTGCTACTGCCTTAGTGTGGTTGGGACCCTGTGGTAGGATGGCATGGCAGAGGGCTGTGAGGCAGGACTGTCGTCCCTCAGGCCCATACAGGGCCACATCCCCAGTAATCCCCATGGTGCTGCATCTTACAAGCACCCCTGATCCCACCTGGGTCCAGCCTTTGTGTGGGGAACTATGGGAGACTCATCGAAGACACAGCAGATACTCTGAGTGCGTGCAGCCACCTCTGTCAGACCCGTGGGAAGTGCCTGTTGGCTTCCTGAGTGTCTTGTTGCTCAACCATGATTGCACAGCTGTGCTCCTTTAAGTTAGGACGCACGAGGTAGGGATTTCAGATTACACAACAATAGCTAATCCTGGATATACCCGAGTCGCAAACGTGGGAAGAAGTTCTATTTAAGGTTTTCCATTAAAAGCTCACTTTCGAGGAAAATAGAAAAAGCTACTATTTAATGATATGTCCTAGCTGGGCGTGGTGGCACGTGCCTGTAATCCCAAACACTGGGGAGGCTGAGGCAGGAGGATTGTTGTGAATTCAAGACCAGCCTGAGCTACAAAGTGAGCTTAAGGCCAGCCTGAACTGCATAGTGAGACCCTGTCTCAAAAAGACAAAAAAGAAAAAAAAAAAAAAAAAGATATGTCCTAAGAGTTTAAACTCTAATAGAAATTGGTTACTGAAATCCAAACTTCCTTTGTTTTTTTTTCTTCTTCCAATGTTCTTTAAAATTTAAGAATCATAGATCATTCAAAAATTGGCTTCAGTTGTCAAAACTGCATTTTTATCATTAAACCTCACATGAGATCTCAAACTAAATACTGTGGAATATAGAATGTGAAATATAATTTGGTAAGAATTTGTGCATTCTCAAAATTTCATTTAATTTTTATTTAACATATATTTAAGCAGTCCTCAAGCAGTCTTCCTTAGCGTAGGTAGTGCCAGTGTGGTAGGCGCCGGTTGCCTGCCAGCCTGGCCGGTGTGGCACTTGTTGGTGATAATTTAAAACTTTTTTTCTTAATCCAATTTACATAGTGATCCTCTCAGTTACCATTATTCCTTCCTAAGAGCATTTGTCCTAAGTAAGGGGACAAGAGTTCCAAGCATTAATTCATAAAGATAGGATGGGCGAAAGTTCCTTATTCATAGGGCTATCATTTTAATAAAGCTCATGAACACCTCATAGCTGATTGAACTTAGCTCTTCCACTTTCCATCTGAGGAAGCTAATGAGGTCTGAATGCTGGTCAGATCAGGTCCGGATGTAGCACATACCCTTTGCACTAGCTGGGCCCCAAATTTGGAATCACATAACTGTGACTTCATGTGTCGATGCTGAGGATTGCAGACTCCGGGTGATGCTGCCGTGTGTGGTCACAGGTCCAGAGCACACAGAAGGAAGTATGGATGATGCCAGGGCCTGCTCATGGGCAGTGAGGGTCTTCTAAGAGGAGGTGTCTGCAGAAATGAAGCTGGGAGTCGGGGGCAGGAATGTATGCAGGTTTGACATAGGAAAGAACATGTGGCTTCTGTTGTTGAAAATACCAATTTTAAACCTGTAGATCCAGTAAGCTCAATTTATAATAGGTAGTTTATCTTTTCCTTTTGGCTCCCTGAAATGAAATTCATAGAACATATAATCAACCTTTAAATGTAATAAACATGTAAGCAGAAAAGAAAGTGTCTGAATTCTGTTATATCAGTGTATAATGTTGGCATTATAGGACATACTTTAGGCTAATGAGATAACAACTTAAATTCAGAGGAAGCAACTTGTAATAAAAATATCATTCTAATATTTAAATGCCCAAGCATGCCTACACTGGAAAACAAATACTTCACAAGGCCAAACCACTCCCGCAGGGCAAGACTGTGAAGTAGTGTTGAAGCAGGCTTTATGGATTCCATCTCAGCCACGATTATAATACGTTTTTAATATTCTTGACATTACTGAATTGATATCAAATCCCCAGAATGTGGAATGCCAGTGTATTTATGTAGTGTTTACCCCAAACTATGATGAATAAGCTAGGAACTGTTAAAGGATATTAACCATAGGGTCATCTAAATTTTTATTTAAAAAAAAAATTTCATCCAATTAAAATTTATATTACTTGGCCTTACATTATCAGACAACTTCATTATCACTTTAACAGCACAATTGTTAGACTTTTTTTTTTTTTTAATGTATTGTTGTTTGTAAAGAAATGAGTCAGTTGCTGAGGTCTTTAGTGACAAGCAGAGAGTAACAAAAACCAAGAAAAGGTGCAGAGCTGCTCAAGTCTGAGCGTGACTTGGCCACCACCTCCCGAGTCCTGCCACTGCGGTGCTAGAGTCGTCACTTATTTTCTGGAATAATTGCTTCATCAGTTTTGTCAGTAAGACAAATCTTTTTCATAGAGAAATAAGTAATATTTTCAAGGTATCAAACATGTATGAGAAGCATTTAAAGTTAGTAGTTTGCTCTTGTAATTCATAGTTCCATGTTTTTCATGATTTGAGTGGTTGTTTTTTCTTTGTAGAAATTCTAGTTGCTTACATAATGCGAGAGAGCAAATAATTTCTAGCTGGATAAAGCATAGTAATACTTGCTTACCTTTTCTCAGAAAATTTGTATTACTATATTATCTTTCCTGTTAAGAAGCTTTTTGAAAGAAAATATATTTGCTTACCTAAAGAGCTAACCAGGTTCAAGTGAAGCCCATTAGATTGGCACAAATATGAATTCCCTCATTATAATGAAAGGGTAATTTCACAACCCAGTGTATCAGAACCTTGAATCGGTGGCTCATTCATACAGAGGCCAATGATGTTTTTATTTTATTTTATTTTTTTTTTGACATAAAATGTTTTATTGATTATTTCATTTAATATATATGGTGTTCTTCATTCTTATAGCTGCACATTGTGCTGTATAGAATATTTCAATCTGCACAGTATCATGATTTACTCTGTTGATAAATATGTATCTTTAATCTTTTGCTGCCACAAACTATCCTGAAAAGAATAACTTTCTATATGTATCAATTCATTTGTAATCATAGCTGTAGAACAGATTCCTAGAAAGAGAAACATTGTCAGTAGGTCTATGTATGTACATTACATGCATTACAGGCATATGCCAGTAAACTTTTCTTTCTATACTTCTTATAATTTTAGATTTTTTTTTTTCTTTGCGACAGAGTCAGGCTGACCTTGAACTCACTACATAGACCCAATGATGTTTTTAATTGAATCAATCACTGCTTTCTTCGATAAAAGTTTATATTCCTTCTGTTCTTTTGGTATATTATTCTTTGGTGTGTCATTGACATTATTTCCCAAAGAGAAGATTTTGCTTTTGTCATTTAGAATTATTGCTAGTTTTGATACTTCATGTTGAATAGGAAGCCTGGTGACTGTTTGTATTTTATGGTAGCTGATTTGCAGTGGTAAATTCTACCTCACAGAGCTGTAAAGATGCTATGAATTCTGTATGTAAAAGATTTATAATAATGTGTGGCCTGTGATACATGTGTCATACATGTTGCTCCGACTGTTGGCCTCATGACCACTATCCTGTTAATCCAGCTTCAGTATTAGTACTACCCCATCACTGAAGAAGAGGAAGTGTATTATAAATATAAAATCTTTGCAAAAATGTGATCAGCTTCTAAGTTTGCTTTAAACATGAATATCTGGTCCTGCTAGTAATTGATGCAGGAGAGTGATCAGGATATTTGATACTTTGGGGCCTGGGGACATCTGGCATCGCCAGGACCCTTTTAGGAGTTCTTGAGGTAATGACTGTGTTTTCCTTATAATGAGAGAATGTTACTAGTCCTTTCCCACTCATTCCCTAACAGTGTGTCTAACCTGTGGCCTGTTTCTTTATCCCTGTATCTGGTGGTGCTGGGGATTGAACACAGGACCTTTGTGCTGTAGACCTCTTTCCCCCACTTCTTTGTCTTTTAGTCTTGAGTCAGTACCTTGCTAAGTTGCCCAAGTGGGGCTTAAATTTGTGATCTTCCTGCTTCAGCCTCCCAGAGTGCTGGGCTAACAGGCATGTGCCACCATACCCACCTTATCTTTGTTTTTTAAAGAAGTTAAATATGTATGTATCTCAAAGGGAGTTATATATTTTAACTGTATTATACATTTTACAGTTGGTCCAAGATAGTTCCTCCTTATTTGTAAGTGGGGGAGTGGGTTGCACATGGCTACACATGTGTCCAGTGCATTTTTCTAAAAGTACTGACATTTGGTAATGACAGTCCGTGCCTGTGTATTCTTTTCCTTTACAGTCTTGGACGTTACAGTTTCTTTTTCAATCAATCAATCAGTCAGTTTCTTTTTCAATCAATCAATCAATCAATCAATCAATCAATCAACTATTTATGTATTTATTTATTAATTACAGGGTCTTCTATGCAGCTGGGACTTAGAGTGATCCTCCTGTCTCAGCCTCTCCAGTGCTGGGATTACAAGTATGCACCACCATGTCTGGTTTTGGTGGCCAGTAGCATGTCTTGTGGTACCCAAGATTGAACCTCAGTCCTTGCGCTTGCCAGGCAGGAACTTATTGCTGAGCTATCTCCCCAGCCCACACATTCCAGCTTGTGATGAGGGTAGAATGGGTGTGTGTGGTTTTCAGTGTGGAGATGGCAGGCTGTCTAGGCTCCAGTCTGACCCAGAGGGGGCATGCCCCCACTCTGCTGCTGTGTGCAAGGCTGGGCTTGTAGCTTCCTCAGCTTACTGTTGCAACAGATTAAAAACCTGTTTTGTGTGGTTATCGTTCATAGACTCTCAAACCTGAGCATCTTGATAGCCAAAGAGTGCAAACTTTAACTCACATTTATATATTTGTGATAGTACCTTAGTGTTTGCTGCAGTGATGTGGGACTTAATAATTCCCTCTTGAGGGCGGGGCATGGTAGTGCATATAATTCCAACACTTGAGGCAGATGGATCCTGGGAGTTTGAGGCCGGCCTGGGCTACACAACCAGACCCTGTCTCATAAAAACAAAAACAAATATTTCCTAAGAGTTTGAATAGATACGAAAACAATTTGAGGGTTCCAACTACTATCTTGTACACATTTTTACCACCAAGAAGATACACATTATTAAGCACTGTTACATGGATTTGAATGTATTGTTGAGTATTTAGGCCAGAAGTAGGAGCATAAGCAACTTTTAAAATTCAAAATGGGAAATTCTGTTACAGCACTGGGTAATGTGCTTTCTTCTGTTTCGCTATTTTCAGAAGATTTCTTCTGAGTCTATTTGTCTCTGCTTGAAGACAATAAAAAGTCAATATATTAGTAACACTGAAATCTTATTCCTGTTTTCATTTTCTCAAGATATAAAGCCTTGAATAATGAGCTAGGAAATACTTGTGCTGTAATTTTTTATTTCTAGCTGACTAAGAAGGAAAGCTTGCGTCAGCAGTGTTCACCTCCTCTGCCTTCACACATCCACTGGTGACCAGGGTGTCACCATTTTTTCTGAAGATACAGTTTTTCTAAAAGTTTTGGTTACATTCAGTCATGCTGACACTTCTTCAAGAAAAAAAAAATAATACTGTCACTTAAGACACAGTATTTTACTTAAGCATGCCAAATTTATTTTGTAAATAATTTCTCTTGTAATTTAAAAATATTTTAGAATCAAAGCCAGACTAGATATCCTGTGTAAATTTTTTTGTGGTAATAAGATCAACACTTCCCAGGGCCACCATTAGTTTATAGAATAATTTTGCATTTTTCTACAGTTTCTGTCTGGATGATTATATCTTCATCCAGTACTTTTCTTGTTTACATGTGGCTGATACCGTGTTACCACCGTTGTGTACTCTGAAGTGCTTTCCAGTGATTTTTCTTCTAATGAAAGATAGTTTCCCATGCAAATGGCTGGTTAGCTCAGGTGGCTAGAGCGTGGCACTGATACAGTGGTTTCCCTTAGATTATACTGTATAAAATACTTAGCATTTGGCAGTTAAGATATTTTTAGAGGCTGAAGGCATAGCTCAGTGGTAGAGCATGTGCTTAGCATGTGCAAACCCACTGTTCCCCCCTGCCCTGCACACACATGTGTGTCTATGTGTGTCTATGGATAAGTATGAAAAGACTATAGAAAAATTTCGCAAATTTAGGTTTGAATATAAATACCCTCCTCAGTTACTCTTTGCTTTTTGGATTGTTTCATTAACATTTTTATTCAGATCTAATTGTTTGCACTATAAGTTTAAGTCTTTTATCAGTTGAAGTATTTCACCTTTGATACTATTAGAAAAGAAAAGGTAAGAAATTGGGCAGTTGACATTGGAGGGCTTTCATTTACAGTTGAGGGAAGTGAAGCTCAGAGAGGATAACTCAGAAGAGTTGAAGTGGGGAGCAAGTTCTGGAGCACGGATTTAGCTTTGCCTTCGGGACTCCGTGGTCTCAGCTATTGCCTTCTATGCTGCTTCTGAGAGGAGCAGAGTGGGTCTTTGCACTGCCTGGCAGCCCTGAGCTGCAGGATGCCATGCAAATCAGTTGTCTTAGAACTCAGAGTTGTGGTATTTTTAAAAGTGAAGGTAATCTCTAGTTCTTTAAAAAATATGTATGATTTTTATGTTTCATTTCTGTAAAATCACATGTATGACTTGTGAGTTTTTTAAAGTGTGCAATTTTCAGCCATACTGATTTTCTGATTTTAGATACTTTGAGCAAGTTCTGATATGTACACCTAAGTTTTGATAGAGTATTTAAAATCATGATGAATTAAAGCATTGTAAAAGGAAGTGTCTCATTTCTTAGTAATGTCCTGGTGTCTTCCCCAAAGGCCCGCATGACAAAGGTTTGTTCCAAGCCCATGGTGGTAGAAGAACCTTTAAGAGGTGAGAGGAAATTAGTTGGAGGAGTCTGTCAGGACCTTGACCTTTTCTCTTCCCAGACTTTTGCTTCCCAGATGTTATGGGACCATCAGTGTGCTATACCACACTTGTCCATGACAGCCTGTCTTGCCAAAAGCAGTGTGGGTCATCTGGCCATGGACTGAAGTTTCCAAAGCTGTGAGCCAAAAATAAACTTTCCCTCTTGTTAAGTCAGTTGTCTCAGGAATTTTGTTTCAGTAACACAAAGCTAACACAAAAAAGATACATTCCTGCAAGGTTGATTGGATATAGTGTCTTATCTTCACAGGGAACACGTCATTCACATTTGTAATAACTTTGTTTGGGCAAATAGTGATCTGTACTTATGGTCAAGGGTATTATCAGTGGGATAAAGCATGGCATTGGAAGGCAATTGCTGTGGCATCTTTGCTGGCCTGCGTGCTGCTGGGGTATTTATAGTGGTCCTGGCAGGGAGGGATGCCAGGGAAGTAGATATTTGGATGACTGCAGGAAGGTGAGAGCTCTCTGAGAGGAGGAGATGGATGCTTTCCCCCTCCTTAGTCTGGCTATCCTTAGTTCTCCAGTGGCCAAAACTGAATTAGAGTTTGCTGCAGCTCTCTAACATGTGCCTTATAGTAAACTGACGGTCCTCGGTAACCATGTGATAGTGACGCATGTCACGTGATTCAGGGGGCAGATGGCTGGGGCATGCATTTGAACGCATTAATGTCAGTTGCATTGTATAAGGCTTCTCAGTAAAATGGTGATTCTCTAATGTCTAGCTTCTGGTTTCTGCTCTTCACATTATTATCTTTTATTGTTTAAATGAATAATGACATTACTACCTTAAAAGCTACTGAAAAATTTTAAATTAGATTAAATTGTCAAACTACATAACTGATGTTTGTGTCTCTTTGTCCTTGTGTTAACTAATGATTTGTAAGAATTGCTCTATGAGTGTCTTCAACGTAAGGGTGGTTGAAATTCAGAAGAGAGCAGTTGTTTAATGTTAAGTCATCAGTGTAAAAAGAAGATGAAGTTTTTCTTAAGATTATAATTTCAGAGGGACTTGGTTATTTATTTATTTATATTTTGCAGTACTGGGGATTGAACTCAGGACCTTGAGCTTGCCAGGCAAGCACTTATTCTACTGAGCTATCTCCCCGGCCCTGTGACTTGGTTATTTAAATTTTTATGATATTGATGATACACACTATACTCAAGCAAACCTATATAATTTTAATTTCATCATTTTTTTTAATGAGTATTTTTGTTGACTTAAAAACTTTTAAGAGGAGCCAGCCTGATAGCTCAGTGGACTAAAGCACCTGCTTAGGCAGAGCACAGTGGCCGGGGTTCTATGCCCAGTGCTGGCCCTGCCCCCGGGGCACACTGAGACAGTGATTGAGACTGGGCATGGTGACACCCACCTGTCATCACACCATTTGGGAGGCTGAAAACAGGAGAATCACTACGTAGTAGTCCAATCTATGTAGTAAGATCCTGTACCTTGTCCTAAAATCCAAAAAAAACAAAAACAAAAAACATAAAACATAAAAATTCATGGAGGGTTAGTCTTTAGTTTTTAGAAGATGTACGAATCCAGTTTCCAGTATAATAGGAATATGTGAGAAGCATTGATATCAGTGTTCCATTGAGTATCTTCTCTCCCCACTGTGCATCACCTAATGATCATGTCAGGAAAGGTTGGACCTCAGTAAGATCTCATTAATGTCGTTTCTTGGAGAGGAGCACTCTACTAGCAGCTATAAATTGCATTTCCTGTTAATAGTTTCCTGTGTGGTAATCTTGTTAGACTAGTCAATATTACTTTTTATGTCTAGGTCTTTATAGAGGAAGTGACTATATAGACTAAATTGTATTTTAAAATACAAATTTTAAAAAATTGAACAAGTATCCGCATAGGTTTAGAAATGTTTTTGTATTTTCATCCTGCAAAATAGTATATTCCAAAGGCAGCTAACATATACTCTTGTCTTAAAACACTGTTGGCTTAAATAGTCACGCGTGGTCGGTATGCCTGCTCACAGGAATGAACAGTGACAGCTGTGAGGGCACAGTGATTATTTGTTTAGTTATTAGCTAGGTAGACCATCCTAAGAGGCTGTTGTGTTTTGTTTTATAAAGGAAAGGAACACGTCTTTTAAGTATGTTTAGGTGGGAGAAAACTCACAGTTTAGATTTAAACTGTGCTGTTTTGGGCATTGATACATAGGTAATGTTTCATATTTTTGCGGTACAGCTTTCTTTATCTGTTTTGGTGGGATGCAGTCTTTGCACTTCCTGGGGTGCTCAGCATGCCCTTGATCACTATGCCTCCAGCATCCTCTTGGCTTTTCTCATAGCATCTCTTTGCACTTGAAGGTGAGAAAGGCAAGTCACACCTGTGATCCAGTTCAGAGGATTGTAATGTTCTTTTAATTAGTAAAAAAAAAAAAGAAATCTGTGTTTTCATGTAAGGTTAAGCTCTGGTAAGGACGCGAGTCTTTCCTTTTGGCAGGTGCTGTGACTGCTTCTTATGGAAATGGCTTGTGGAGCTGCTGCTTGTTTCCACATCACATGACTTTCCCTTTTGGAGTTGGAATGTGGAGTATATAGTTCAGGACTTTGTAAAACAGAATATTGCATTGTAGTGGTTAATAGGGCCTGACACCTGTTGCTTCCATCACAAAGTATGTTTGGCTTAGCCTCAGCTCCACCACAAGCCATTGTTGACTTTGACATAGGCTTTCCATGCGAGATACAGGGTCACCAAGGTAACCCCAGGATCTGTGTTAAACAGAACTATCAGTGGTCAGTTCATCGGTATTTATTTAATCATGGAAACATCATGACTATGAGTTCTTTTGCTAATACTGAAAAACAATTAAATCACAATTTTCAGTCTTGAATTTAGGAAATGCCAGTTATTACCACAATGTAAAATTCCGAGGACGAGCCTAATAGCTCAGTGGATTAAAGTGCCTGCTTAGGCAGATGCAGGGCCTGGGGGTTCGATCCCCACCTGCTGTGCCTGGCCTACCCCTAGGATATGCTGAGAAGGTGATTAAGATTGGGCATGGTGGCGTGTTCCTGTAATCCCAGCACTGAGGCTGCAAAACAGGAGGATCATTTTGAGTTTGATCTGTGCAGTGAGACCCTGTAGATCCTGTACTAAAAAAACCCAAACAAATAAACACCCCAAAACCACCATAAGTTTTGGAGCCAGCTCCCACCTCTGCCTGGTGAATAAAACAGAATCTAATGGCTCTGTGCAGTCAGTGTTTTAAGCACTCAGATTTGAAGAATTGGGAATCAATGACCTAGGGCATAAAATTGTTAAAGAACAAATTGTTTATTGAGTTATATGTCCTTAATTTGTTTAGTATTACGCATTTTATTTGGCCATATGGTCTTCAGTAGTGACCAGATGAAGAATTGTCTTGATGTAATTAAACTGGCTCTCATAATTGGGTATAATTGGACAATAAATTATCTTAGGCTTTGGCCCAGCAATTAATATCACTGATGGCATAAACTTATTTCAGTGTTGTTCACTGTTAGAGAGTATTGTTTAACATTGTCATTGTGGGCTTGAGGAATGGGATGCCTGAGCTGAATGGGGCTTTGGCAAGGGAGTAGTTCTGTGTGCTTGGGCAGGTGGTGGCGTCGCTGGGCTGCAGGCATCAGCGCTTTGAAAATGAAGATAGGAGATTCTGTATTCCTTATAAAGGTGCTGGAAGAATTAAATGAGTTCAGTGCATTTTTGAGAAATGTTGGTTGTTTTCTTCCAGAGATGCATTGAAAGTAAACATAGACTGAGGAAACAAGTTGTGCCTTTCTATTCTTACAAGACAAGAACATCTGAAAGGTCTACTCAATCTGTATGCAAGTAAGAGCAAATTCACATAAAAGAAATTCAGAAAGAGAGGGATTGCATGTAGCCAGATCACAAAGTGGGTATGCACCTGAGGTGGGGGTCGTTTGGTGACTAGCAGTGTTGTCAAGGCCCTGAGCCTGCCTGCCTCTCTGCCATCCCAGCTGAAGACTCTTCTCAGTCATTGGACTCAGGGAAGCACATTTCACACAGTCCAGCCCTTGGAGGACTTCAACCGTTAGGCCAGGAATGAGCCTCCTGCATTTTTCTCAGTAAATCCTTAAAGTGGAATATAGGAAATACTTTTGTGAAGCAAGAAAATTGGGATTCTGTCCGGGAGACAGGAGGTGGAATGGATGCTGAGTTAACGGACATCATCTGCTGTGTTATTTACATTTCTACAGATTTGTATTTATTTATGATGAAATGCTAGCATTTGAGTATTTAGTACCTACCTACTTGGGGATAGGTTGACACTTTATAAAACAAAGATTGTGCATGTAAAATTAAAATTATATATATATATATATATATATATATATATATATATATATATGCACACACATGTGCACACACACACATACGCACACACAGCACTCATCAAAACACTAGGGGGAGGAAATTATTAACTTCATTTCATGGATGGAGAGAGCTAATAGTCCAAGATGATAGAACAAGTGTAACTGTTGACAGATATGTGATCCTCCAGAGTCATGCTCTTTGCATTATAACAGGAAATTTCTCATTTCCCTTAAGTACCAGGAAATTAGATGATACGCTTAATCTTATAGTATTT